>PVJS01007040.1:0-57531 GCA_004027185.1 Glis glis
GTTTTTTTTTTTTTTTTTGGTACTGGAGATTGAACCCAGGGGCATTCTACCTCTGAGCTACACCTCCAGCCCCATTTTCTATTTTTATTTTGAAACAGGGTCTTGCTAGTTTTTTTTGGCTGTACCGGGGATTGAACCCAGGGGCGTTTTACCTCCGAGCTACATCCCCGGCCCTATTTTTTATACTTTATTTTGAAATTGGGTCTCACGAAGTTGTGGAGGGCCTCACTACGTAGCTGAGGCTGGCCGCGAACCCGGATCCTCCGGTCTCTGCCTCCCAAGTACTGGGATTACAAGCATGCGCCACCATGCCCCGCGTGGGTCTCGCTAGTTTGATTAGAGTCTCACTACTTTCTGAGGCTGTTCTTGAACCTGCAATCCTCCTGTCTCAGTCTCCCAAAGACTGGGATTACAAGCATGTGCCACCACACCTGGCTCTTTTGGACTTCTAAGCAGAGGCCAGGGGAATAATTCCAGTCCCTGAAGAAGAGCACCTTTTACACAAATGCCCTGCAGATCCATCACTTTTTTCTCTAGTATCATTGGTGAGGCTAGGGAGGG
The DNA here is from genome assembly GCA_004027185.1 of Glis glis. Taxonomy (NCBI): domain Eukaryota; kingdom Metazoa; phylum Chordata; class Mammalia; order Rodentia; family Gliridae; genus Glis; species Glis glis. The sequence goes on from PVJS01007040.1 coordinate 562, forward strand.
ATGGAAGGAGGGAGAGGCAGACCCCCATGACTACTACTCCTTTTTTGAAACCATCAATGATTCAGGAAGTAGTAGCTTTAGAAAAAAGGAGAGCTTCATCTTGGCAATGTACACTGCAGCCTGGTGGAAAGGCAGTCCCGGAAGAAAGAGCAATTTGGCTGCCAGGAAGCAAAAGGAATCTGGTTAAAAAAAAGAAAAGAAAGAAAGGCATCTGCGCGGACAAGTGGACATGCTGGTTCTTTCATCTGCTGCTGACCCTGGCCACCCACTAGGCCTCTGGCTCCAACCAGTGAGCACTAACGTTAGCAGACATTTACTGAGTGCCTCCTGTGCCACGTGCCCTACCAGTGCTGTAGGGACACAAACAGAATGAAGAAAGTCGCTTCCTTCAACACACGAGTGAAGATTCGACACCCAGAGGATTGGATTTAGCTCTCAGGGAGATGAGGTTGTACACAGTAGAAATAATAAGAGAAGCCTGGGCAGGTGCCGGTGCCGGTGCCGAGGCCGGGGCGACTGCTTTCACCAGGTGAGGTGGAAGGCTGCACTGTGAGGGTGGGTTCCACCTTGAAGGCTGGATCAGACCTGGGCACCTGGTGGAGGGAAGAAGCTCACAGATCAGTACCCAGACAGCCTTCGTTGCTTGCCTGCCGTAACAAAGCACCATAGCTTGGGGCTTACGTAACAGAAATGGATTCTCCACAGCTCTGGAGACTGGAGGCCGGGGACGGGGGTGCCAGCACGCCAGGTTCTGGTGAGGGCCTCTTCACCCCGTGCTCCTGGACCTTTCCACGGCGAGTACATGTAGAGAGAGGTATTTTTCTTCTTATTCTAAGGCCACTGGTCCTGTAGGATTAAGGCCCCTCATGGCCTCATTTAATCTTAATTAGCTCCTAAAGCTCTACCTCCAAATAGTCACATTGGGGGTTAAGGCTTTAACATATGAATTTTGGGAGAACATAGTTCAGTCCATAGCACAGCCCTGACTCTCTTCCTTATCACCCCAGCCAGAATGGGGTTCTCTTAGAAAGGTACCATTGCTAACCAGGTGCATTCAGAGTTGATGGCTTTTCCTGGGCCAATGTCTCTCAGGCTCAGGGTGCTGCTGACCTCAGGTAGCTGTGGACTCTCGGCTTGGCTCTGCCCATGGCCCACTAATTGGAGCCTCGGGTCCTTTCTATACAAGCAGGCGGATGGCAGCCTTTACGGTGTAGATGAGGATTCAGTGAGACAGTGTCTGTGCCCACAGGTACAGAACAGCATTGGTTATGAGGATCTGGCTGATTCGCCAGCTCTGCTGCTCTGAGTCTTCTCCTGCCAGTTCAGGACCGGATGCCCCGCTCAGTATGAGGCCTCAGCAATGCCCTCCACCTCTCTTTACAGAAGAGGCCTGCCTCTGCCAGCCCCTACTCTTTGGCTGGGACTCAGAAAGCTTCATGACACCTGGGAAACCATTGCTGAGGTTTCTCCTTGGCCCTGCCTGCACAGGAGAAAGCTATGCAAACAGTGCTGGGGATGACAGCCAGGATCTTGTGGTGGCAAAGTAGGAAATGCATTCTGACGGCTCTGAAAAGAAAATCCCAGCATAAGCACCATCCAAGCAACACAGGTAAGTGGTACAGGGAAGTACAGGCTGAGCTTACTGTGTGTGTGTTTTGAGGCTCTTGTGCTAGACTTGTCAATCTGAGAACAGAGCAGGAAGAGCCAAAGTTAACAGGCTGGTATTGTGGGCTCCTGACTCATACCCAGGATGAGCTTCCCTTGGAGCACTTAGCGAAATCCTTAAGGCCAGGAAATCTTCCAGGCGGCGCGGCCAGACACAGCCTTTCCTTTCCAACTCAAAGACAAGGCAGCAGCTATCAGGTATCTAAGTCTCAGTTCCAGGAGGTAGAAACTGTGTTTACTACTGTGTCCGCTGCTCTGCTTGAGGGCTAGGTAGGCACAGAGGAGGTCCTCATAGTTGCTGGCATGAATGAAGCAAAGTGACAGAGGGTCCCTAGTTACGAACTAGGTATCTTGTTGGGAGACTCATCCCACATTATTCTCGCCAGGCATAGAGACCTTTTTCTAATTTGAAGGTCTCCATGGTGTTCACATCCTGTTGCCTTCGGTCTGTACAGCTACTCCCTAAAGAATGGACTTGTGAAGCCAGGCGTGGTGGTGCACGCTTGTAATCCCAGTACTTGGGAGGCTGAGACTGAAGGATCCGGGTTCACGGCCAGCCTCAGCTACTTAGTGAGGCCCTCCACATCTCAGTGAGACCCTGTTTCAAAATAAAGAATAATAATAAAAAAAAAGGGCTGGGGGTATAGCCTGGAGGTAGAATGCCCCTAAGTTCAATCCTCCGTACAGCCAAAAAGAATGGACTTGTGATAAATTGTATCCTTCTCCACAAGGAAGTTGGGACTGGCATTCCTAGGTCCTAGGCACCAACTCAGGGATCCCTGGCCACATTAAAAGGAGAGGTTAGGAAAGGATCTTCCCCGTCTTGTGGGCGTGAGTGGCACTGATGTCTCACACGTATGAAGGAACTCAAGGTGTAGGACACTGCACTGCCAGGACCTGAGTGACACGCAACACAGCAGAAAGCCCGTCCCTGGCAGAGAGCACGCAGAAGCCTCGAAAGCCCCTCTACCTACATCATCTGAGTTGCCAAACTCTGAGGCAGGCGGACGGGATGATTATGGTCTTCTAAGGAGGAAACCACTATGCAGAAAGTCCAAGAGACTGGTCTCGGGTCCCCAGCCAGTTGGTATTGGGCCGAACCTGGAAAACTGTCAAGACTCTGGTTTCTTCTCACTGCCCAGCTCATCCGGGGCCCTGGCCTCACCAGGCTGCTCCTTTGGGCAGAGAGGCTCTATCACCAGGCGTTAGCTCACTCCCATGACTGGCTGTCAGTCAGCTTCTTGCAGGATGTTGCCAGTGCAAAGGAAGATGAAGATGATAGAGTGCCACTCTAAATAGACGAAACCAACCAACACACACAGATTAAACTAACACAAAAGGCCTTTCTCCAAAAACACATATTCTTCTTGGCGTGGTATCAAATAATGAGTTCTTGGCTATGGGCTGAGCTGTGTTGGGTTTGTCTCAAATTATCAGATGTAAGAACTTGAAAGGAACAGATGGTGAAGGGGGTACACTCTCAGGAACGAACTGTGGGAACAGAGGACACTGAAATGAACACTGTCTTGCAATGGCCATGTGGTTGGCTACCTTCTGGAGTGGCCTTGATAGGTTCCGAGTACCTGAAAACCTGGTCTTATATACATATTTGGGGGATTTAAAATATATTTTAATGAAAACACTTTCTCACCATCTTTAAATAAAAACTGTGTGTGTGTGTGTGTGTGTGTGTGTGTGTGTGTGTGTACGTGTACACGCTGTTGGGGACTGAAACCAAAGTTTCACAATGCTAGGCAAGCACTCTACCATTGGGCTACACCTCCAGCCCCCTTTAAGGAAAATTTTTATTTTGAGATAGGATTTCACTAAGTTGCCAGGCTTGCCTTGAACTTGTGATCCCTCTGCTCAACCTTCTAAGTAGCTGAGATTAAAGGCATGCGCCACCACACCACTTTGTATTTTTAAATCTGAAGCTATTGTGGCATCTAGACTTTGCTGCTGCTGCTGCTTTTTTTTTTTTTTTTTTTTTTTTTTTTTTTTTTTTTTTTTTTTTTTTTTTTTTTTTTTTTTTTTTTTTTTTTTTTTTTTTTTTTTTTTTTTTTTTTAGTACTAGGAACTGAACCCAGGGCATTCTGCCTCTGAGCTATACAGTCAGCCCTTTTTATTTTATTTTATAATGATGGTTCTTGCAAAACACCTCAAAAATTTTTAGAATTATTTTTATTTTGAAAAAGGGCCTCACTAAATTGCTGAGGCTGACCTCAAACCTGTGATCCTCCTGCCTCAGCCTCACAAGTACTGGAATTAGAGGCATGTGCCACCATGCCAGGCTCAGATTTAATTGCTGCTTGTTGCACAGGTATTCAGTGCCTGGTATTCAGTGCACAGGTATTCCAGAGCTCTTGAGGCTCATATTAGATATTTTCTCCTTTGTTAGAAGTCCTTGTGGCAACTTCAGGGCTTGACCCTTATCAATGTTTAACCACTTTCAGTATTTATTTATTTATTTATTTATTTATTTATTTATTTATTTATTTTTGCGGTACCAGGGATTGAACCCAGGGGCGTTCTACCTCTGTGCTACACCCCCAGCCCTATTTTTTATACTTTATTTTGAAACCGGGTCTCACGAAGTTGCGGAGGGCCTAAGTAGAGAGAGAGAGAGAGAGAGAGAGAGAGAGAGCTGAGGCTGCCGGTGAACCCGGATCCTCCAGTCTCCGCCTCCCAAAGTACTGGGATTACAAGCGTGCGCCACCACGCCTGACTTCAGTATTACTTTTGCTGAAGGAATATTCTTGTGAACTTGAGGGGGTATGTGCGTTTTCCGAATGCAAGTGTCTTTATTATGTCTTTTCCTCAACATAGATGTCCTTTTTTTTTTGCAGTACCGGGGATTGAACCCAGGGGCATTCTACCTCTGAGCCACACCCCCAACCCTATTTTTATTCTTTATTTTGAAACAGGGTCTCACTAAGTTGCAGAGGCCTCACTAGTAGCTGAGGCTGGCCATGAACCCGGATCCTTGGGTCTCAGCCTCCCAAGTACTGGGATGACAAGTGTGCGCCGCCACACCCGGCCCTTTTGCACTTTTTATTCTGGTAACAATATGCAGTTTCTGAGGCTGCAGTGGATCCTGCCATATTTTTTTCATAATCTGCAGGTGAAGATTGAAATATTTTGTCTGGAATTCTTGATTTGGTGATGAATTCATCTGTACAAATGATAGTCTTTTATCAATCTGTGAATTACAAGAGCAAAGTCCTTCCCGTAAATGTAGTGACTGTTGTCTTTAGAAGCAGGACCTACTAAATGTCTAGTCTCTGGTCTTAAAAGTTTGAAACAAATGCTGTCATATAAAATATATTTATAATGTTAATACTTGGTATAGTTTTGCCAAAAGGTTAAATTTAAAACAGAAAAAAAGAAGCCGTGTGTGGTGGCTCATGCTTGTAATCCCAGTACTTGGGAGGCTGAGACAAGAGGATTGCAGGTTCGCGGCCAGCCTCAGCTACTTAGTGAGGCCCTCTGCAACTTAGTGAGACCCTGTTTTGAAATAAAGAATAAAAAATAGGGCTGGGGGTGTAGCTCATAGGTAGAATGCCCCTGGGTTCAATCTCCAGTACCACCAACAAACAAACAAACAAACAAACAAACAAACAAACAAAACAAAAAAAAAGGCTGGTGTGGTAGTACATACCTGTGATCCCAGTACTTGGGAGGCTGAGACAGGAGGATCACAGGTTCACGGCCAGCCTCAGCAACTTAATAAGACCCTTTTCAAAATAAAGAATAAAATAAAGCTGGGAGTATAGCTCAGGGGTAGAATGCCCCTGGGTTCAATGCCTAGTGCCCCCCCAAAAAAAAACAGGAAAAAAAAAAGGAAAGTGAGGCTGGGCGTGGTGGCGCACGCTTGTAATCCCAGTACTTTGGGGGGCAGAGACCGGGTTCGCGGCCAGCCTCAGCTCTCTCTCTCTCTCTCTTTCTCCCCCCCCCCCACTTAAGTGAGACCCTCCGCAACTTCGTGAGACCTGGTTTCAAAATAAAGCATAAAATATAGGGCCAGGGGTATAGCGCGGAGGTAGAACATCCCTGGGTTCAATCCCCGGTACCACACACACAAAAAAAAAGCAAGTGGAGGTAGGGTACATTGTGGTCCTAGTATGGTCTAGAAATGCAATAGGCCTAGGGAGAGTTTGCAGACTTCACATCTTTAAAATGACAATTGTCCCACTTATTACATAGCATCCCAAAGAGTGTGGCTAGGAAGGTCCAGAGAGTCATCATGTTATATAAATAGAAACCAGCCTCATTCTCCTCTCCCCTTAAAAAGGGCCCTTTCCTCCAACTGTGACCACCTAGAATTCATCCAAAAGCCAGGAAGGGTGCAAGCAGCCTTTGTGCAGAGATTAGTTCATTCAAGTACTTGCAAAGCACCTCTTCTGGCCAAGCATGGGGCAAGGCTCTGAACAAATCAGGTACACGCTCCCAGAATGTCCTCACAGAATCCAGACCAGTTACTCACAGGAAAGTTCTGTAAGCTCCAACTCAGTCCCAATCCACATTTCAGAAGCAAGTCTAGTAAAAATGGGGTTTCTGGCCTCCAGTAGGCTGGAATCAACAAATTAGAAAGGAGACTGCTAGAGATAAATGGGCAAAATGGCAAGAGGAAGAAACACCAGCTGACATGACTAAGTGAAGGGGTGGGAATCAAAATTATTTCAAGCAGAAATGAGAATTCCAAAAGTTGTCTGGAACCATGTGAGGTAAGAGTAAATCTCTCTTTTTTAGTTGGTCTTGAGAACAGGACTGTATTGTAAAATATTTTTTTAGTTATAACAATCACCTTTACTTAGTGCTCTACCACTTGTTTACAACTTGCTTCCACAAACATGATAATCCTCATGTCCTAACATTGTAATACTTATTCATGTCTTAAGGTATCAAATATATATAATATATGAAATATAATTTGTTTATGAAGGCAGGAAGTATAAAATATTTCTTTAAAATGATTGAAAATAGTTAATGTTAAACTCATACTCTGTGTGTGTGTGTGTGTGTGTGTGTGTGTGTGTGTGTGTGTGTTACTGGGGACTGAATCCAGGGGCATTCTACCTCTGAGCTACTCCCCCCAGCCCTATTTTTTATTTTGAAACAGGGTCTCACTAAGTTGCAGAGGGCCTTCCTAAATTGCTGAGGCTGTCCTCGAACCTGTGATCCTCCTGTCTCAGCTTCCCAAGTACTGTCATACTGTGTTTTAACATGTACAGAATTCACTTATATGGGAAGAGTTCATTCTCTGACCATATTAAAACCATGACACTAAATAATAAACTAGAAAAAGGTTCTGTAGAAGTTTATTGCCCCCTACATATATATTAGTTTCTACTATACTGTCCTATAGTAAAATCTCCAGCTGTCTAGGACTCACCTACAAACCAAACAGAAACAAAACAGGAAATTAGTCAAGTTCTATTTACCTACTTAAACTCTGTGAATCTGCTGATTTTGCTAACATCTAAGAGTGATCTTGAATTTTCTCCTTATTTAAGAGGACTCCATCAATGGTTTTAAGAAGCTCTATACTATTAGTTATTTTCCCCCTAGAAGGCCCTTTGTCAGTTTCTTAATACTTATGTCACTGGGACCCCAGCCTTATATGTCACTGATGAGAAGACAGAGTCACACCTGGCCTTGTTCCAGATACCTAACAGTTTGGGCAGACAGACTGATGTGAATCCGTCTTTTGTTTAGTCTGTCGGGTATGTGCTGTGTGAGGACAGGGGCTACATGTCCCTTTTGTTCACTGCTGCATCACCAGTATGAGTCATCGTGCCTAGCACAGTGCCTGGTGAATGACAGGTGTTCATTCATTACTTGGGGAGTAACTGAGTAAATGAGCCCTGGTTCCCAAACCTACCCCTGAGGCTTGTAGTTACCACACCAGGGCCCAGGCCTATTTGTCCAGGCTTTTCAAGGTCCTTAGCTACTACCGTCTTTCAATTTATTAAATAGCTGACTGGGCACTGTGACCAGCGCCTCATTGGCTCCACTGGCTTCTTGGCACAATGGTGCAGGCAGTCAGGTAGGGACCACGGCTGCTTCTCTCAGAACACGATGAGAGCTGGTCTGTCAAACCTGAGACCAAACCAGTTCTGTTGGTCAGTGTGGCAGGGTTGAGTGTGTATGGAGCCAGACAGAAATAATACAAATAGTTAAGTCTCACCAGGATGAGATTCTTTATGCTTAAGAATTCTTTATGCTTGAGAATTCTTGATTTGTTTTTTTTCTTTTCTTGTCAGAGACAAGATGTCCTCAACAGAGGGGCAAAAATAGGTGTCTAGACATCTAAATTCATTTAAAGAGACAGCTGAGAGAGTCTGTAAATCACTGGAACAAAGGATATTTTTCTAGCACAGCAGAAACAAAGTCATCGCTGCATTCCTCTCCACAAAACTGGCCCCGCTACAGGGCTGGAGAGGCGTGGCTCCGGCCACACAGCTCCTCCACCTTGCTCTTGTCAAGTGTGTCATACCTGGAGCCTGGGCCCAGAATAGAAGCAATATGACAAGTGGGTCCTTGAAGCCAGTGACCTCTACATCTCATATAAAGAAAATGGCATGCCCCAAGCACGCACACCTTATTTCTTTAATCTGATGCCTTGAGGGATGGAGTAGGGAGTGGTGGCTTTATTTTAATATCTCAGGAGAAAAAATTTGAAGTGTCTGTTCATATATATAATCAAATCAAAATTCGAGCACAGACACACAACTATTCCCTTGGCTAGCACTGCAAACAAATTCCTCTCCTCCCAAACTTGCTTCTCCCATAGGTTGAGATCAAATGCAGAGATTCTGGCAGACTGTGTGGGAGGGAGGCCCTCTGAGCAGTAGCTTTCTTCCTGGTGGTCCCAGTATTCACTGTTGTCTAGCAGCAGCAAAACATCAAGGAGGAAGAAGAGAGGCAGGGAAGAAGGGGAGGAGGGAGGAAGTGGCCAGGGCCCTTAGGGAAAGCTAAAGCCAGCAGTTGGGGACTCAGCCTTCCAAAGGCTTTGGAAACCAGGTGATCCTAGAGAAAGAGGGCTCTCCTCATGTAGCAAGGGGTGAGTGGCTATCCTGCTGTGTCTCTCCAGGGAAATTGTAAGGGCCCCTGACCAGCTCCCTGTGAGACAGGCTGTGTGCAGGGTGCTGCCAGTAGAGGGTGGAAAGGGCTCTGCACAGGTCCCCTCTCTATTCCTGCAGGGGAGCGTAATGCTTCAGAGCCAGGCGCACCTGCTCACAGCACTGGGCCTTCGGTGTGGATGCCAATCCCCACCTTTTCATTTTCTACTTACTGGAGTGGGCTTTGAGACATGCTTCAGCATGTCATCCTCCCGCTAGCAGCATGCAGAGACTCCTTATTTCCCAGAGGATATCCCCAAGTCCTGGCCTTGCACGCAGGTCCCTGGGGCTCTGGCCCTGTCTGCCTCTTCAGTCTTAGCTCTTGTTCTTTCCCCTACACGCCGAGCTCCAGTCAGAAGCAATGACTTGCAGTCCCGGTGCCTGGCAGCCTCTTTCACATCTCACGATCTTTCCTATGAGTACAGTGTCTTTCTTAACTTGCTACCAGTAAGTATTCCACTTCCAGGTATCAGCTCAAGAACCGCCTCCACTGTGAAATATTTCCAAATGGATCCTCTAGCATAGATCTAGGTTTGTTTATCATCTGTTCCTCCCTCACTCCCAGAACATCAGCAACCTGAGGGCAGGGACTTTGTCTATTTTGCTTCCCATTGTACTCTGGGCATCTAAAATAGTGCCTGGCGTGTTATGAGCACTCATGAAATGTTTACTGAAGGAAGGAAAGAGTCTCAGCACTGACAGCACTGCCCCTGGGCTACAGACTCCACAGGAGAAGGTCTGGGTTGTGTCCATTTCTGCATCTTCTAGCACATGGTTTGACATGGGGTGGGCAGTTAGCTAAAGCTGATAAATGAGGGAAGAAATGAGTGATGAATACTTATGTGGACACAAAGTTTATAATACTGGCTTTCCCCCAAAGTCTCCTCCAGCCTTCTGTTCTAAGCTAGAGTCTCTTTTTCTTCTTTCATGTTACTTATTCTGTGAGGAACAGAGTTACTGTTTAAAAGAAGCATGTTCTAAATTCTCATTGAACATATCCTGCAGCACAAGAAGGTTGAGCTAGATTATCTCACTTGGCCAACCCTAAAAGTCACAGGCTATATAATTTGTCAGGGATTATACCCAAAAGTGCTGCTTCCATTTTAATTTACATTTGAGAAAGAGTCCTGTCTATAGAGCACTGGCCTTGGGAATTATATAGATTTACCCTGTCATCATAAATTTGAGGGACTACTCTATTTTGGACTTTTTATGAATTTGCATTATCTGTGTTCCATATATCACGGTGTGTGTGTGTGTGTGTGTGTGTGTGTGTGTGTGTGTGTGTGTATGTGTGTGTGAGAATGTTAGCCATAGAAAGTACTGGATAATGCTTTGGATGCCTGACTTCAGTGACCTGGAACAAGTTCTTATCCTCTCTGGCCATGAGGGGAGTTGGACTAGATGTTCTCTGAAGCCCTGTGAGTTTGCAGACATCATAATCCTGCACTATGCCCACTCACATGTGGACACACCCTATGCTGCCTGTACTGTTACAGATGCTATACTTATTTTTTTTGCAGTACTGGGGATTGAACCCAGGGGCATTCTACCTCTGAGCTACACCCCCAGCCCTATTTTTTTTATTCTTTATTTTGAAACAGGGTCTCACTAAGTTGTGGAGGGCCTTACTAAGTAGCTGAGGCTGGCCATGAACCCGGATCCTTTGGTCTCAGCCTCCCAAGTACTGGGATTACAAGCGTGTGCCACCATACCCAGCTCAGATGCTACATTTAAACATGGTAAACCAAGCCAGGCATAGTGGCATATGCCTGTAATTACAGTACTTAGGAGGCTGAGGCAGGTGTGCGGCCAGCCAGAGCAACTTAGTGAGGCCCTCAGCAACTTAGTGAGGCTCTGTTTAAAAAAAATAGGGCTCAGACAGAGGTAGAACACCCCTGGGTTCAATCCCTAGTACTACACACCAGTAAATACAGTAAATCAAGGAAGAGCTTAGAATATATACTTTTCTTTTGAGAGAATGAAAAAGTCATTACATAAAATATTCCAACTCAAAATCTCAACTAGTATCTATTATGTTTTCTAATCCAGTTTAAGAAAAGAGAACTGATCTCTCTCTCTCTCTCACACACACACACACACACACACACACACACACACACACACACACTAGAAAAATTATGTCCATTAGAGACTAGTAGCTAGCAGGATATGTATGGGGTGGGGGCAGGGGCGAGGTAGGCAACTGGATGGACAATATTTAGGAATGCCTTAAAACACAACCGTTCCCAGTGGCTTTAGGCCTTGCTGATAGGAGAGCTGGGGACAAACTTTCCTCAGCATGGAGCTCCCTCCTGGGTGGTGTGAGAACAGCAGGGTTAACAAATGCAGAGCACAGGCTGATATGCTTTCTGGTCATAATCTAACAGCTGCCAGAGACCATGGATGCATTCCATGGAGCATTTATGGGCTTGCCAGCACTAGTCTATGACAATTTTATTTAATCATAAAAATATAATAGTAGTCAAATCTTTTTGTAGTTTCAGTTTACTGCTTTCTCAAGTGAACTAAATGGTCTCTCAGATTTCTTCTGCTTTCATCTCTCTGCTCTAAGTATAGTAGGATAAGGTTCCAATTAAGGCCCATTAAATGTTCACATTGATTCATGTGAGCCATTTTCCAGTTTCTCTTCCTAACGCCATCTCAATGCACCCCTGAGTTATCTCTGCAGTGTGTTTTCAGTTTAGCTATTGCCCATACAGAAGAGAATGATTTGGGTGTGAGGTCTCCCCCCTCCTCTTTCTGCAGCCCAAGGTGGTGAGTGGAGACTCTCCTTCACTGCCGTCCAGATGAGCATATGCTGATCACCTGTCAGGTGTGTCCAGCTGAACCAGGCTTGCCCCTTGGGAAGGGAGCTGGCAGCTGACCAGTGCCAGACTGATCCTCCCCAGGTCCCTTGGTGGCCATGCCAGAACAGCATCTTGAGTTTCTCTGGAGCAGCCCAGAGACCCTGCAAGAGGAAGACCTCCTGGCGCTTCTACATCTTTTGGGTCCACAGAGGAACCCTGTAGGCAGGGGACACACAGAGCTTTCTCCAGTTTCTCAACAGATGGGGAAACATGCTCTGACAGCAGAGATGGCCTATTTAAGGTGGTATTAAGTGCCAAAGCTGACTGGAGTGGATATTCAAGGGCTTTTCTCATTAAGAGCTGGGGATCTGGAAGCAGACATCACAAGTTGCCATTTGTTCTGGGCCAGAGAATGTGCTAATCACTAGATTAATGATTTAATTACTTTGTATAACAACCCCATGAGGTGTCACTCATATGACCTCTATTTTATAGATGATTTCTATTTTATATACCTTACTGTGAAGGTAAGTGGTTTGTCCAGGATCACAGACCTTGGAAGTGGTACAGCTGGGGCTGCCTGGCTCCCGAGCCCATGTTCCCCTCATCAGGCTACAAAAGCATACCATCAACGCCTGAAAGCAAAGACCTGCCCAGGACTCCAACACACCAGGTTCTCTGAGTAGGAGTGTTCATCTGAGAGTAGACTACATGTTCCCAAAGGAACTACATGTGAAGAGATTTAAGAAAATATTTAAAAATGCCCTCAGGATATTTGCTACTAAAATGAATGATATGGTGATTTTACATCTTTAATTGTAGATTTTCCCACTGTATACTCTGAGAATGGGACAAACCTGTCAAAAAGCTTTTTCTTAAACCAACTCATAATAAGTCAGAGTAGGTTTAATGTGATAATGCTACCAACCTGGGGAGCAAAACACCTCAAAGGTGTGCACTCTCACAGTGTGAGTCAAATGACTTGGTCCGACACCTCATCTTCTCAACACTCTTGTCTGGTATAGCTGAGGAAAGCAACACAGGTTAACCTGCCCGTGGCTGGATGCCCCGAGAGGGGGCTGGGATGTGAGCGCAAGTCTGCCTCCACTTCCCTCACACGCTGCTGTGTTTCAACTACAGGACTGGCCAAACCTTAAACATGTAGTTTCCTTTGGATCTCAAAGCTATTGACTTCAGCAAAAACAAAACTAAGACATTTATTTTAGAATAGATTCAAAGATAAATTATAGCACCAAAGAAATGGTTAAAGTTAATTTTTAGCCAAAAGTCAGTTCAGGAGATTGGTCAGTAAAACAGAAGTGATTCATCTTTCAAAATCTGTGGCCATTTTAACCTTTTCTGTAGAATCATACATAAGACAGGCTTGTATCATCTCAACATTTGATATTAATTCAATACATATTTATTAGGTAATTCTATGTGCCTAGCACTGTGGTAGGCAATGGCAACAAAGACCTGCCCTTAAGGTACTTCTATTTTAGTGGGGTAGGGAGACAAATGGAATAAATAAAACAGGTAAAATAAATAAAGGTCAGGGAGTAACATACGAGCAAAGAAAAATAAAGCAGGGTAAAGGGAAAACAGTGACCAGGGGGCTGGTACACTGTTTTAGGTTCTGTGGTTAGGTACTCTAATTACATGATATTTGAGAAGAAACCCTTAGAAATGAGCTCCTCAAACCGTGCTGACTTCTGAGGGAAAAGACCCAGGCAAAAATCAGCAAGGATGATGGCTTGAGGTGAGATGTGTGTAAGGTGTGTTTGAGGAACATCCAGGAGGCTTGTGTGCCGAGAGTGAAATATTTGTGATTACTGTATATAGAAATGAAAATGATTAAATGTATCAGGATGTTGGTCTGGCCATGAATTCCCAATTCTTTTAGAATTATAAATTCATCCTCTATCATAGCTGGAAGAGCCCTTCGGAGCACCCAGCCTAACTCTTTTTACAGACAGGAAACTAAAGTCCAGAGAAGAGCAGTGACTTGCAGAGGGTCACAGCCATAAAGCTGTACAAGGGTTTAGCCATCCTAACTGACGCGCTAGTATTTGTGCTACGATGGTGGGCTTTCTGTGACTGATGAGGCTCACATAAAATTTTCTATTTCAGATGTGCTTTCTCTGTGATTAAAAACTAGGTCTTTGTGGTCTATCTCAGAGGAATCTACTAAAAAGCTCCCTTCAAGCCAGGCATGGTGGCCCATGCCTGTAATCCCAGTACTTGGGAGGCTCAGACAAGAGGATCACAGGTTAGCGGCCAGCCTCAGCTACTTAGACCCTGTTTCCAAATAAAAATAAAATAGGGCTGGGGGTGTATCTCAGAGGTAGAATGCCCCTGGGTTCAATCCCCAGCACCACAAAAACAAAACAAAACAAAACAAAACAAAACAAACTCCCTCCATGACTGAAGTAGAAAGCAGATTCAGAAAAATCAGATTTATCATTGGTTATGAGTTAACCTGGCCTCATATTCTTATGTATATTTGACACCCCAAGAGAAGATTTCCAAGTAAGCAAAGGACTCCTGAGGTATATGCACACACCTGACCCAGCGGCAGCATGTCTCCAAACCTTGTGCCAAGGATCGGGGCTGGCATCCTGGAAGAGGCTGCTGAGGGCTGATTGCTGACTTCCCTTTGTGCATCTCCTGCTGCTCTGGAGCAGGGCCTCATCTTAGGATGGAGCTCATGTCATCTTGTGGCTAAGTACTCACAGTGACCCTACTTGTGTACCTGATCTCATGTCCACTGCTGAAGGAACTTAGTGAATTCCTAACTTTTCACAATCCAACTGAGATGAAGCTATGGTTAGTACTTAACTTCTGAGCTGTGATGTTAGATTTCATAAGAGTTATTTTATTGAAGTGTCCTGAATCCAAGTTCTCTGAGACTGAGAAACTGGGAAGACTGGTAAGGGAAGGATAATTTATCTGTGCAATTCTATTTCTTTTCAAATTACTGTGCCAGAGTCATGAATTCTGCCTACTTGTTAAGATTTTCACAGCTGGGCATGGTGGCACACACCTGTAATCCCAGTACTTGGGAGGCTGAGACTGGAGGATCCGGGTTCGCGGCCAGCCTCAGCTACTTAGTGAGGTCCTCTACAACTTAGTGAGACCCTGTTTCCAAATAAAGAATAAAAAATAGGGCTGGGGGCTTAGGTCGGAGGTAGAATGCCTCTGGGTTCAATCCCCAATACCACAAAAAAAAGAAAGATTTTCATGTAATCAGATGTATTATCCATGAAGATGACCACAACAGGGCAAACAGGGATGGTAATAGCTACCTTTCTTGATCATTTACTATGAGTCAGGACCTATATCATCTCGTTTAATTCACAAAACCTAGGAGGTAGTGATATCATGATTTCCACCCACTTCACAAGTAAGAAAACTGAGGCTTAGCCTTTTGTAACTTAGTCAAGGTCACAGTGCTAAGAAAGAGCAGAACAAGGATTTAAAAGCCAGCTGACTTCAGACCTGTGTTCTTAATCCCCAAACATTTGACCCTTTTTGGGGGGGTGGTACTGGGTATTGAACCCAGGGGCATTCTACCTCTGAGCTATACCCCCAGTCCTATTTTTTATTTTATTTTGAAACAGAGTCTAAGTTGCAGAGAGCCTCATTAAGTTGCTGAAGCTGGCTGTGAACCTGCCATCCTCCTGTCTCACCCTCCCAAGTACTGGTATTACAGGCGTGCACCACCACACTTGGCTCACATTTGACTTTTAGTACCATCAGAATTCAGGTTTGAAACCTCAACTGCAGACTGATTCAAGGAGTTCATGTAGTACCTCCTTAACTACTACTGCATTAGTCTCAAGCAGGAGGATCTAGGGGTCCCAGTGAGTCCCTAATCAGGAAGCAATCCCCTAACAATGGGAGAGAGAGGTCTTTGCCCAATTAAGTGCTACAGCCTTACTGTCTTATTCTTAAATACTCAGGCTTGAGAGCTTAGTGCAAGCTCCTTGGGTTGGCTGCCATCTACTCCAGTGGATCCCCTGGCAATGCAGTCACTGGGTCAAACCCTCTCAGGTGGTTTGTGGAGTAAAAACATGTACCTGATCTGAGCATGTGCACTTTGCGCTAACCTTGTGTAGGAAAATTTATAAAATGATGTGGGAAGTAAAAGGTCTTTTTATTTGGATTCTGTTAAGGTGGTGACTTTTTTTTTTTTGTTTGTATGGAACTGAGGATTGAATCCAGAGACATTTTACCTCTGAGCTATACTCCCAGCCATGTTTTATTTTTAATTTTAAAACAGGGTCTTCTTGCTAAATCTGAAGCTGGCCTTGAACCTGTGATCCTCCTGTATCAGCCCTCCAAGTACTGGGATTACAGGAGTGTACCACCACACCTGGCTGAAGGTGGTGACTTTTAATATGACTGGCCAAAATTGCTAACTGGCAAATGTCTCCATTTGAATACGTTAGGTCACTTACTAGAAGTCTTAAAATAAATATTTAGGCAGAAGTTACATTTTTTTGTGGAACTAGGGATTGAACCCAGGGGTGTTCTATATCTGAGCTACACCCTTAACCCTATTTTATTTTTTATTTTGGAACAGGGTCTCGCTAAGTTGCTGAGGCTGGCCTTGAACCTGCAATCCTCCTGTCTCAGTCTTCCAAGTACTGGGATTACACATGTGTGCCACCACAACCAGTTGGCAGAAGTTATTTTTAATTAGGAAGTTTTTGTTCTACTTTTGGCCCTTAAACCCCACACTTTGCATTGGTGCTATAATATTGAGAGTAACTTGGTTCTAAAATGGTTGTATTGTTGAAAATCTTGGGCTCTTTCCTTAGACATGATGTATTTTTATTGTACAAAAGGAACTGTATCTGTCATACAAAGAAAGAAAATATAGAAAGCTGAATGCCCGTGTGACAGCTGAAGAGCAAGCTGCCGACACTGGGAGAACAGAAAGGCCTTGACTGCTGGATTTCCACTCGGAGCCCACCACAGCAGCCCTTCATGGACAGGGACGTGGTTAGGTGAGTTTACCAAGTAGGTGTGACCTAGGACAGATCATCTGCCTTTGAGAAAGACAAAGAGAACAGTAGTAATGTTTGAGCAGGACTCAAGCCACCTCTGAAAATTCTAAAACTTGGAATGGGATTCTGAAAAATTGCCACTTTTTATGTGTTTGTGTCTGGGGATTGAGCCAGGGCTTCCCACAGGCTAGTCAAGTGTTCTACCATGAAGCTACATCGCTATCCCTAATTGACACTGTGTGTGTGTGTGTGTGTGTGTGTGTGTGTGTGTGTGTGTGTGTGTATGCTGGGGAGTGAACCCAGGGGTGCTCTACCTCTGAGCTACATCCCCAGCTCTATTTTATTTTTTATTTGGAAACAGAGTTTTGCTGAGTTGCTGAGAGTCTTGCTAGGTTGCTGAGGCTGGCCTTCAACCTGAGATCCTCCTATCTCAGCCTCTCAAGTACTGGGATTACAGGCTTGCATCACCATGCTCAGCTCCTAATTGCTACTCTTAAAACATAACTGGGTCTTCAGCACCTGTAGAAGAGATAAAACTAGGAAACTGATTCTGTTTTTGTGTTCAGGGACACACCTGAGGTGAGTATAACAGGTTCATATTAGGACTGCTAAGTCAAATTAACATTCTCTTTTTTTTTTTACTAAGTCATCAAATTACCTTGGAAAACACATGCCACATAGCCTCTGGCAGATCCTCACTGTCTAGCTTGCCTGCCTGTTTTGATATACCTGGAAGTGATCAGGAGCCTTTGGCACAGAACAGAGCAGATGATTACATGATCAGCATGGACTTCACTGCAGACAAGCTGGGCAGGGTTGGTGGGCTAAAGAGATCCTTCATTTCAGCTGCCACAAGACTGCAACTCCCATAGCTGGAATCTACCGGGCCTTTCCAAATAAAACAGTCAGCCACTAACCAAAATGAATATGCAAAGGTGCTTATTCCCAATACAGTAATAGACAGGCAGTCAAATAACCTGTCATTTGAATTAATTTAATTATCAGATCACATTTAATTATCCAATACAAAATGTAAATAAAGTGAAGGGCTGACAGCACATACTAATTATGTTCATTATAATAATTAAATGGGAAGGAAGTTAGAAAGAGTCATGAAAGTGCCATAAATATAGGGAAGCTTTTTATTAAAACTACAACATTTTAATTAGAAACTGCAACCCTACAGGAAACAGATGATTGGTTCCATCAAGGATGGGGCATTACTTTTATTATCTAGGTTTCTATCTGAAATTATCCTTGGTATCATGGGGCTCAGCCCTTCCGGTTAATACACTAAGTGTTGGCAAATAAAAAACGCCAATCCTTCATGCAAAAGCAGTTACCTGATCAAACAGACTCAGGCTGCAGCAAGACCTCAGGATCCTCTGTTTTATAAAGACAGAGCTGCTTCCCCAGTAGGAAACTAAGGATTCCCTGTGGACAAACAGGCCCTGCAAATTAACATGACTTCTGAGTAATGATACAGAAATATTAAGTGAACCAAGCATCATAATTTTTCCCATGGAATTCTTCGGATTTAGAGAAAGTGGCATCAGGCTAAATAAGTTCACTTCTATAAGAAGAGAAGCGGTGGAAAGGGGGCACCAACTGGACTGCCAATGGCGAGGCTGGGCTCTGCTGGCGCCCTTCCAGCAGGAAGACTCCTGCACCTGTAACGGAAGCTAGGCTGAGAGCTTCAAACTGCACTCACCAGGTCTCCTTAGCAAATGCTACTTAGTGGATTACTGGGTTTTGGTGGGAGTGAATAGAAAGGGAGTTTAATAAAACTAGTTTTTTAAACGAAGGCAAACAATCAGCCTTTTAATTATAGAAAACTTCCCAACTCTTCTGGATATGAGCAGTTACCAACTCAGCAAGTTTGCGGCTATTTCCCACAGTCTGCCCTGCCACACAGCCCGAATGGCACGGTGTCCAGCCCTGAGCTAGTGAGCACAGCCTTCCCGCGCAGGTGGAACAACTGTGGTTGGAGGTGGCACCACAGAGCAAGGCACCTGACGACTCACCTGTAAGAAGCCTCTGCCAATGCTTCCCCTATTCACACTGGGAGAGTGAGGGGATATTGGGCTTTTAATGATAAGCTGCATAAAGTGGGCAAGCAGCTCATTAAGCTGTCTGGTGATGACAGGATCTGGAGTGGGGTAAGGAGGATCTGAAAACCACAAAAGGGCGTGGAGTCTCCATGAGATCAGAATGCTGCCTGTGGTTCCAAGTCTCAGCCTTTTAAATGTCACAGATTTACAGAGCCCACTAGATTCACTAGCTCATCTAGTACAACTTTCTTCCTTTTTCTTTTCTTTTTAAATTTATTTTACTGTGTAAGGTACATATAACATATAATTTGCCAGTTTAAACATTTTTAACCCTACAATTCAGTAGCATTAAGTACGTTCAATAACTTCTCTTTACAGTCAAAGATGTGTAAGTCTCAAGAGGGGGAAGAATTTATCTAAGATCACACAGCTAGTGGGAGAGCTGGGGCTAGAACCCAGGCCTATTTTCTAAATTGTGGTCCATTTGCACTCAATGAAACATCTTTATTTACAACGTCCTGGAATCTGTATGAGTCTCCTAAGCGAAGCACACACATATGCCCCAGAAACTTCCACGTCATCATTCACAGAGCTGAATGGCAGCCTCTCAGTATACTGTCTTGGCGAATAAGCATCATCTTCTACAGCCCACACCCCTAACTGAGATACACTTCAGCAAGCATTGGTGAAATGTCTTACTTTAAGCAATGTGAGGTGAACTGAAAAGTATGCTGAGTTTGGTTTAACAAGATCTGATTCTAGGCCTAGTCTTTCAGTGATTATCCATTTCACTGGGCCTAATTCACCTCTTAGAACTTCAGTTCCTCACCTGTCTGAGGTAGGAATAATTTATTTATTTATTTATTTTTTTGTGGTACCGGGGATTGAATCCAGGGACATTCTACCTCCGCGCTACACCCCCAGCCCTATTTTTTATACTTTACTTTGAAACCGGGTCTCACGAAGTTGCGGAGGGCCTAACTAAGTAGAGAGAGAGAGAGAGAGAGAGAGAGAGAGCGAGCGAGCTGAGGCTGGCTGCAAACCTGGATCCTCCGGTCTCTGCCTCCCAAAGTACTGGGATTACAAGCGTGCGCCACCACGCCTGGCTTTAATTCCTTTATTTAAAACATACTAATGTGTAATGAAGTGTGAAAGACAAAAGATGGGAAGGATAATATAAAGAACCCTGCAAACAGAAGGGGTTATAGTTAAGAAATAGCATCTCTGTAAGGTGCAGTGCCTCAGCTTTTTGTAATTACTTTCTTTTCTACCAGTTTCTTCTCTACTTTTTATCATGTTCATTCTTCTTATAGGTTGTTGTGAAATCAGCAACTGTGTTGGGACTACACTGACTTCTCTGATTTCCACCCAAATCTGAAGTGGATGTCCAGGTTAGTATTCACTCCTGGGAGGTAAGGTGAAACACAAGGTCTGGCTTTTCACTTTTCTTTCTTTTTTTTTTTTTTTGCGGTATTGGGGATTGAACCCAGGGCATTCTATCTCCAAGCTCCACCCCCCAGCCCTATTTTTTATTCTTTACTTTGAAACAGGGTCTCAATAAGTTGCGGAGGGCCATCAAGTAGCTGAAGCTGGCCGCGAACCCGGATCCTCCAGTCTCAGCCTCCCAAGTACTGGGATTACAAGCGTGCGCCACCACGCCCGGCTAGGTTTTTTACTTTTCTAATTTCTTCCTCGGACTGAGCTTGTCTCTCAACAATGATCTCCAAACCTCAGTGAATCTTCTTTCCCCGTAACAAACGATAGTTCCTGCTCCTCCTCCTCCTCGTATTGCCTAACGCTCCTCTCTGCCCATTTCATCTGCTTTTTTCCCATCCCAACATGCCCAGTTACCACTGTCCCACCTGGCCAATGCAAGTCTAATGTGCCATCTTCTAACATGAGTCCGCTGATCCCAGTCCTGTTCACACTGGTGAGACCAGAGACACGGAAAGTGTATGTTTTGTCTAGAGAAGAGGATTAGTCTGTGATCCAGCATCAGAAGAAAAACTCTGAAATCCCACATAATTTTGAGTTCGGCAAGCTTTTCACAACAGTTGGTTTATGTAAAAAGTTTCAAATCATCATCCAGTAAAAACTGAGTTTTTGCTGAAGAACTACTGCATACAACCAAATATCACACATAAATCACTCAGCTCTTTACAAGTGTAGTAGAGTGTCATGTATATACTAACCACTTAGGTATAAAGCAGGAAATTGTTAGGTAAGCCACGAATAGCCACACAAGATAAAGCCATGCAGCCGTTAAAAATGATATTCACAAAGAATGATTCTGGTATAATGTGAAGTGCAGAAAGCAGGGCATGTATGTACAGTATGACTCCAGCGATGTGAAACTATTCACAGAAGAGACTGGGAAGGATGCCTGCCAAAGTGTTAACACTGGCTAGCTCAGTGGCTGAGATCAGGAGTTAACTATGATTTCACTTTATTCTTTTTGCTTGCCCTGTCTTTTTCATAACAAATAAGAAACACTTTTGTAATAAAAATAATACTTTTAAAGGAAAGTAAATACATAATTTAGTAGACTAAATGGATATACACAAAGAAAAGAAGTCCACATGGGAAATTTCCCTCAACTTTTTTCCCTGAGCAACTTGTAAGAGATTCCTGAACCTGCTGGGCCTGGTCCACAGAAAGGACAAGACACTTCCCAGGGAAGGATACTGCCTGAGTGCTCCATGGTGGGAGGCGAGAAGGAGTTGCCACCTGCCCTCCTGACAACAGGGTCCGAGAAAAAAAAACTTTCTGTGTATGCTGATTATTCTGGTAAGGGCATGGATTTTCTTTACTAACAATGGGGGCACCTCCTACAATGGACTATTTCTGAACCTTCTTAAAGGGAGTGTACTAAATTTGCATTTGCCCCTGTGCTCACTAAGGGTCAACACTGAAAGCATCAACAATCATCTGGGAAATAAAACAAAGGGCTTAGTGTCCCTTTAAGCCCTGGAGGCTGGATTTCACTTCTGGGCCTGTTTTGTTTTCTCTGCCCTTTCTCCTTACCCGTGTGGGGCTTCTTGCCTTGGACTTTGTTCTGGCAGCACAAAAGTGCCCTGGTCTAGTTTGCTGTAGGCTGACAAACGTAGTAAGCACACTTGTTTGAGATTAGCCTAAAATAAAAATTAGTAAGTTTAGAGTGAGGGTTAAGGGTTGTTCAGAGATCTTTTTCTTAGCTATAATCTATACAGTTAGGTTTCTGAGTCAGGAATTACTCTTTGATATGTTAGTTATGCCAGTAACTCTGGTTTCAAAAATAAAGAGAAATAGGTACTTATTATTTTACAAAGTTTGTAACAGATTCTCTAACTTCAACTACTGCTTTATAAGCAGTAGAATCCTCTTTAGACATGAAATCCTGCTCAGGAAACAAAGTGGTTAAAAGTGGAACTACTGTGGTAACTCAAGGAGGAAAGGTCCAAGTCCTGCCCTCTTAGCCTGCCATCCAACGCCGTATGGAAGCCTCTCAGCACCTAGACAGAAGCCAACAGCCAAGTACAGTCTCCTATAGCCCCAGACTAATACGTTTTGCAAAGTGACCTAAGATGAAAGATGCAAAAGTAACCTTATCAAAACAAACAAAACACAAACTAGTGACTAAAGCATCAAAATCTATGTGGTAGGGGGAGAAGATGCTTTTGTGTGGCTGAAGAATTTATGGAGGTTTCTTGGAAAATTGGGAATGGAACTACCATATGACCCAGTGATGGTGCTCCTGGGCATCTTCCCAGAGGAAATGAAATCAGAGTATTATACTCAAACTTGCATATCCATGTTCATAGCAGCACAATTTACAATTGCCAAATTATGGAACCAGCATAGATGTCCATCAACGGATGAATGGATCACAAAACTTTGGTATATACACACAATGGAATTTTACTTAGCCATAAAGAAGAACAAAACTAAACCATCTACAGGAAAATGGATGGAACTCGAGAATATTATACTGAGTACACCCAGTCCCAAAGAACAAATAGATGTATGTTCTCTCCTCTATGTGGAAGCTAGAGAGATATTCAGAAATAAAGGCAACATCAGATAGATGATCAGAGACTTCAGGGGAGTGACTGAGGGGGATTAGGGAAGGGAGGGGGGACAAAGTCTTAAAGAACACAATAGTAGAAATAATGCTATGAACAGACACAAAATTGCCAATTCCAATCTCACAGACTTGCCCGGTGAGGCGGGGCGGGGGGGGGGGGGTGGGGAGGGCAACAAGAGCTGTGTGCATGTATTTTTCTAACACTCTGTACCCCAATATGATGTAAAATTATAATGCACCCAATAAAAAAGGAAGCTCTAGTGCTAATTAGTGCTGATCAAATCTCTCTAGAGAGATGAAGCTAGAGACACAATGCCTGGAGCCTGGTTAAAGGGCTTCACACAGGACAGATAGGTTCCAGCAGGCTAGTCTGCCTTTTCTCACTTCAATACCTCACACTCTCAGTGCTGGGGGAACAGTCTAAGGAACCTTCTGGGGCCTCTTACCTGGTTATCTGGGTGGTTGACAGTGAAGTAGCCCACACAGACGATGACCTCATGAAGGAGGCTTTCACAGGAGACTTGGCTGCAGTGGCCCAGCAGGGAGCTGGCCATGTGCCGGAATGCAAGGGACAAGCCCTCTGCCCCTACAATAGACTGACAAAGACAAGGAACAGTTAGAACTCCTTAGCCCGGGGAGAGCCAGGGCTGCAAATAACACAGTAAGACTGGGTCCTGTGCACTCTCTGCAGTGGCACTGGACAAGCAAATGACATTTCTGTAGTACTATGCTTAACGATACAGTTTGGGGGCTCTTGCTCTAATAAATGATCATAATAAATGCAACATTTAACCTGAAGAGGGACAGAAAATACAACATAGCAGATCAAATGCTTACCCCTGTGGAGCAAGACATTAGTTTCCTAAAGCATAGTTATTTATTCATTACTAATAACTTACATTTCCTCATTATACAAATATTTTCATTGAAGAAAGTCTAGAAAAGTATAAAAATGCTAAATTTACCTGTATATGTACCCCTTAGCTAACTTTCAATACTTCCTGAAGGAGAAACATTTTCTTATAAACAGAAATAAACATATTTGTAATTAGTTATACTCAAATGGAAAACACATATTAAAAAGAACTAGTCAAATAAATAGCGCTATAAATGAAAGGTTCTCAAAAGAACATAAAAGCCCAAACCAAATAAAAAAAATCCACTCCAAGACCAGGAAGCCCCTCAGCTATGAGGCTTCTGGGATCTTTTCTCCAGACAGGCAAAGGGCTGTTGGTGGTGGGCAACTTGGGAGGAGAGCCCGAGTCTGCTGAGCAGCCTGGAGCTTCTATTTAATAAACATGTCAAACAGACAGAGCGACAGGAGGGCAAAGGGGAGAGGCGAAGCGCGGAGTGCACTTGCAGCCCACACTGGAGGAAGCACCACTGCTGGCCTGTGGGAAAGGCAGTGTCTTACACTCAGCTCTGGATTTGAGGTCTTGGCAGGCTTGAACCAGCTCAGATACGTGTGGCTTGGAAGTTTCAATGAATTTAATGAACTTTGCCTAAATGGGTGAAATGGTCCTTCTATGGGTATTGCTGAAACAAAATGACTGCTAAATTTTAAGAGTGCTTTCTGTCTCTGTTTCATTGCCTCAAGAAAAAAAAAAGTTTTTCAAGCCCCAAAGAGACTTCAGGAGGGCTTTGCTCCTGTAAATCAAGCAGTGACGCCTTCTCAGCTCAGCTCTTATTTAATTAGTCTCGTCCAGCACGCTGCGACCCAGTGCCCTCTGTTTAACCTTCATTGATAAGAGCAGGTCAAGGGGCATGTAAGTTTGAATATAAAAATTAAACCAATTTTTCAAGGAAACTATATTTCCTTTTTAGCCAGAATTAATTGCCAAGTCAGTACATTGATTTGTTTCTTGAGACCACCTTCAATTGTAAAAACTGTCAAAGTAAATGCAATATACAATACCCCTGATCTCAAGGCCATCTGTGCCGATATGAATTCAGAGTGAAATCAGACTCCTTGCTGAAGGGGGGGAAATATTTTGACAGCCTTATTAGTACACAACAAAAGGGATCAAGCTAAGAAGATATTCTAATGCACAACCTTCTGTTACTATGACATGATAGGTTCTCACACAAAACAAGCACACAAGCTATGTCTTTGAGGAAGGGTAAAGAAGCATTGGGAAGGCTGTGTTCAGCTCCCAACTTGCTGGGTAAACACTTCATCTTTAGAAGCCAGTCAGTTCACATGTCCTGAGTTTCTACTGTGAGCTAGCTAGTATAACACCTTTCTGCAGTCTTATCTAATCCTCAGTCTTGTGAGATAGGTGTTTTGAATCTCCTTTATAGATGAGGATACTGAGTCTTCAGTGTTCAGATGACTTGCATAAGATCACACACTTTTTTTGTGTGGTACCGTGGATTGAACCCAGGGGCATTCCACCTCTGAGCTACATCCCCAGCCCTATTTTTTATTCTTTATTTTGAAACAGGGTCTCACTAAGTTGTGGAGGGTCTCACTAAGTAGCTGAAGCTGGCTGCGAACCTGGATCCTCCTGTCAGCCTCCCAAGTACTGGGATTACAAGCGTGCGCCACCACGCTCGGCAAGGTCACATAATTTGAGGTGAATATGATGGCTCAAAGTCAGGTCAGTCTGACTCCAGACCCAGGGGTCTGATGAGGATGCCTCCCAAACATGCTCTGCACCCTGTAATGCACAGAGCCCAAGCCATCACCATGTCTCACTTGTCTTCATCAAGTCAGGCCATTTATCTCATTTCAGTTTCTTCTTCAGTTCCTTTGAGCCTCACAGGCTGTCTCTAAGATTTTTCTCAGGTCAGACCCATGATGAGATGTACACCCTCCTTTTCACCTCTCCTTTCCTGCCCTTCACAAACAGTTCCTGAAATTTCACTTTGACTTGTAAGTTGTTTTGATGTACTAAAACATGAGTTTCTCTGACTATGTCTATTATAAAAAATGGTACTTTCCTTTTCAAACCCACCATTGCTATACAGTGCAAATACTGTATTTACTTGAGCGTTATATACTTGATCATGTTTATCTACATCAATGGTGTCTGTGTGAACAGATGTGTCTCTTTACCTTGCTGAACAGAGTGTGCCACTTCACAATGACCATAATCTTACACAGCTCTCCTATCAAAAGGTGGGGCCCATTTCCCCTTCCCCTTCCCCTTCCATCTGGAAAGCTCTTGACTGATGAGCACAGTTCTTATGTAACTATGACTTCTAGGGCTAGTTCATACAAAGCTATGCAGCTTCTGTCTGATTCTCTTGGAACGTTTGTTTTTCCCACTCAGGACTCAGATGCCATGGCGTTTTGAGAAGCCTATGTCAAACTGCAGGGAAGCAGTTTGTAGATGCTTCAGCCAGTAGTCCAGGGTGAGCCTAGTCTTTGTGTCATCCTAGGCATCAAGAAGGAGCCTCCAGATAATTTCAGCACCCAGGTTTGTGAGACAACTTGGCCTTCCTTCCCTCGCTCCAAGCTATGCAATCCTTCCAGTGGAAGTCCTATCATCATGGAGCAAAGATAAGTCATCCCCACTGGGATGAGCACTGTCCGAATAGTGGACTCATAGAATCTGTGATCAGGCCGGGCATGGTGGCACACACTTGTAATCCCAGTACTTTGGGAGGCAGAGACCGGGAGGATCCGGGTTCGCGGCCAGCCTCAGGTCACGCAGGCGTGTGCAGGCGTGCGCGCACGCTCTCTCTCTCTCTCTCTCTCCCTGTCTCTCTCTCTCTCTACTTAGTGAGGCCCTCCGCAACTTCGTGAGACCCGGTCTCAAAATAAAGTATAAAAAATAGGGCCGGGGGTGTAGCGCGGAGGTAGAACGCCCCTGCGTTCAATCCCTGGTACCGCAAAAAAAAAAAAAAAAAAAGAATCTGTGATCAGAGCCAGGTGTGGTGGCACACACCTATAATTCTAGTACTTGGGAGGCTGAGACAGGAGGATTGCAGGTTTGAGGCCTGCCTCGGCAACTCAGACCCTGGTTCAAATTAAAAAAAAAAAGGCCTGAGGATGTAGCTTGGAGGTAAAAACCCTCTGGGTTCAATCCCCAGTGCTAGACAGACAGACAGACAGACAGACACACACACACACACACAACCCCCCCACACACACCAAAAGAAAAAAAGAATCTGTGATCATAATAAAAGGACTGTTTGTTTACTCCACTAAGTCTATGCTTTTTTTTTTTTTTTGGTGGTACTGGGGATTGAACCCAGGAACATTCTCCCTCTTAGCTACACCCCCGGCTTTTTATTTTTTATTTTGAATCAGGGTCTTGCTAAATTGCAAAGGTAGGCCTCAAACCTGTGATCCTCCTGTCTCAGCCTCCCACGTCCTGGGATTACAGGCATGTGTCATCACATCTGGTTTATGCATTTGTTTTTAAATGCATAAAAGTAATGGAGGAAAAGCCAGGTACAGTGGCTGTCTGTCTGTCTGTCACACACACACACACACACACACACACACACACACACACACACACACGAGGAAAAACAAAAGTAATGGGGAATAATATGGTAATCAATGGTAAATGTAAAGGGCCCAATGCTAGAAATTCTGGGCATCACGTCTCTTCACATGCTAGTGAGGAATCAGAGAGAAACGTGCTGATCTTGGGCACCAAAAGGATGGCAGGCAGAACCTTGTGCTCGAAACAGGAACAAGAGGAACTTCTCTGCAGGCTTTCCTGGCCCATGCTCTGTTTCAGGTTAAAGGGTACCTGGGAGCTATGGCTGGAGGAGAATGAGAAGAAGATAGGAGAGACAGAACAAAGCCAAAAAGAAAGAAAAAAAGGAAGCAAAGAATTAAGAAGTACAGAAGAAAGAAGAAAAGGTACTGGAGAACTATGAGAACTGGCCAAGAAAGGGCATTCCATGTGAAAGTCAGGGCATTTAATTCTGAAAATGGTTAAACACTCTGTGTGTGTGTGTGTGTGTGTGTGTGTGTGTGTGTGTGTGTGTGTGTGTTGCTGGGGACTGAACCCAGGGGTGTTCTACCTCTGAGCTACACCTCCAGACTTATTTTATTACTTTATTTTGAAATAAAATATTTTTTTTCTTGATGTTTCTGGCAAAACTGGCTTAAGTAAGGGACACACTTTGGGCTGGAAATTGCAAGGATCTAGAGAGGAGAAATCTTGGTTGAGCAGAAATAAAGTTTTGCTTTTCCTAACATTATTGGCCATCGTGCTTAAAGGCCACCAGAAGCAGGGCTGGTAGGAGTTCAGTGATGTTCCTTTTTTTATTTTTGTGGTACTGGGGATAGAACCCAGAACCTCGTGCATACTAGGTAAGTGCCCTAACACTGAGTCACCACCACAGTCCAGCTGTGCTCTTCCGAAAGGCAGCCCAGGAGTGGGGCGGGGACTGACGGAAGGCTGACTCAATTTAGATTCTTGCTTATCACGTGGAACTCCCTGAAGCAGTATTAATCCTGGTCAGAGGCCCAGCACTCTAGAAGCTAAGAGATAGTTTTTAGATATTTGCTTTTTCATAATCTCTGATAACAAAAGAAATCACTCTATTTGGACCTCACTGAGGGGTAGATTGCTGGACTCCATATCCTAAGGACCAAATTAGGGTCCTCGCATCTGATTTCCAAGATGTTTCTAGACAGAATACAATGGGATTGAGTCTTCATAAAACATGAATGTTTTGTTCAACCAGAGGCAAGATCAATGATGTTTTCTGAGATATCTCTCATTTTAGGTGTGATTACTAACTCCTAGAACTCTACATATCATGTATAGTTGACACTAAACACTAGTTCAACTGCTTTGGAAACAGAAACACACTAACCCCTAAGGGAGGAATTTCTGATCTTGTGCCAGATAAACTAACTTTACATAGTTGAAAGATATGAGGTCTAATGATACCACTTACTAATTTCCTTTTTGAATAGAATGACAGGAAGGTATCAATTAAAGAATTGCATCTTTTTCATAAGCTACAAAACAGAAATGTTTCGTCCATCTCCAAATGGCAAAGATCACTATTTTCATACATTTTTATCTCTATAACCTTTTCCCCTCTGAGCAAAGCAATTCATCTAAATTATGGGTTCATGATCTGCCAAGTTTGTATCTTTTTTAATGAAATCACTTGATAGTCAATAAACTGAAAGGAAAAATGTACTCTTCAGGGCTTGTTCTTTTCCAAAGATTTAGTGTTTTTGAAAATTAAATTTCCTTTATGAAAGAAGAAATCTGTTTCTAAGCTAACAGTTTGGTGTTATAATATGAAGCGATTTTTCTTTCTTTAGTTATGAAAACTTAATTTAAAGGGATTTGTACATTTAACTATATACATGCTTTACACTGGACACAAATCAGTTAAATCATCCATAGAAAGTCATATCAATCAAGCCATCTTGGTCAGACCATGCCAACAGCAACCGGCATTGCAACTTCTGCAGGCCACCAACAAGGAAGCCAGGGACCTCCTCTAAAACCAGCACTGCAGAGCACCAGCGATGGGTGCAAGCAGCAGTTCGATCCATACTCGGCAGAGTCCCCAGGGCCCAGAGGCCTGACCAGAGCCAGCAGCAGGGACAGAGCCCCCCCCCCACCCCGAGATTAAGAGCAGCGCTCAATGAGACCATAAATCAACGAGCCGCCCCAGGGGGAGACCGCCCAGCGCGGCCACAGGGACTAGCAGGGTCTGAGACTGCGGATTGTCCCAGCAGAGGTGGGAGTGGGGTCTGCCGAGGGACGTGGTAGACACGTGAATAAGCAGACAGTGTCTGGCGACATTTGAGTGGGACAGACTTGCAGCCCGCAGGTCGCAGCACCCTTGTAGAGTTGCCGGGGAGCACCACAGGACATACAGCTGTGGTACCTGGGGAAAATTGGACCAAACCAGCCCTCTCTGTGGAAAACGTGGAGTTCCGTGTTTGCACAGAATCGGGGCAAGGTGACACCCGCTGGTTCTGTAGGCAAAGAGTGACACAAGCCTGGGGCCCCCTGCTGGTGACACCTGCCATAGGTGTAGACAGAGAGACACATAAGGACAGCCCAAGTGGGGAATGTGGAGACCCACGCTTGCAGTGAGAGGGGCAATAGTGGCACTGGTCGCCTGCACAAGTAGTGAGAGGCACCAGGCAAGGGTCCCAATCACTGAAGGAGACCAAGAATTGGGCCTGCAAATGGACATTATACAGAGCAAGTGAGAATAACCATTCAGGAAAGGCTTCTCACTTTTAAGGCTCACCTAGTAGCAACTATCTACCTCCAGAATAAGAAACAATAAAAGGAGAGGGCTTAGACATAGGATACCTACAGAGTGAGAGAGAGAGAACTACCAAAAGCAACAAAGGTATAAACATAAGAAACCTGAAATCATGAAAAGGAAGAATAACAAAGAAACAATGAGCCCCCATAATCCCACAACAACAGAACCCACCAACACAAGTGCAAAGATTGCCAGAAGGACAATTCAAAACCTCAATAGTGGAAATGATACAGGATTTCCAAAAAGAATTCAGAGTGAGCCTGATAGAAATGAAGGAGCAAATAAGCAGGAATCAAAAAGAAGCTCTGAAGGAAGTGAAGGATGCAATAATTGAAATGAAGGCATCAATACAGACCATCAACAATAGAGTAGACCACATGGAAAACAGAATCTCACTCTTAGAAAATGACCTCTCCAAAAATGAACACACAGTATATAAATTAGAAAAAACAATTCGACAGCATGAATTGCACATTGAAGAGATCTCAGCCAGTCTTAAAAGAGCAAACATAAGAATAATAGGCATAGAAGAGGGATTAGAAGCTGAAACTAAAGGAATCAATAATCTATTCATAGAAGTAATATTAGAAAATTTTCCAAACATAGAAAGAGAGGTCGATACACAGGTACAGGAAACATATAGAACCCCTAATAGACAGGATCAGAGAAGAGGTTCACCATGCCACACAATAATCAAACTGACTAATGTAGAGGCCAAGGAGAGAATCTTAAAGGCAGTGAGAGTAAAAGAGCAAGTAACATTCAGAGGCAAACCAAAAAATATCACTCCTGACCTTCCAAACCAAGTCATGAAAGCCAGGAAGGCCTGCAGCGACATATTCCAAACTCTGAGAGAAAACAATTTCCAGCCAAGATTTGTCTCCCCAGCAAAGATATCTATCAAGTTTGATGGAGAAATTAAAACCTTCCATGACAAACAGAAGCTGAAAGACTTTATGTCTTCGAAACCAGCACGAGAGAAAATGCTCAAAGAGATTAATTACAAAGATGAAATAATAAGGAAACACCAGAACCAGAGAAACAGTGATTTCCATCAAACAAACAAACTAGGCAAAGAACAAACACTACCTCAAACAGAAATTAAAACTCAAAATGTTAGGAATGAAAACCCATCTCTCAATAATCACGCTGAATATAAATGGCCTCAACTCCCCAATCAAAAGATATAAGGTGGCAAAATGGAATAAAAATCACAATCCGTCTATATGCTGCCTGCAAGAAACACACCTTACAAGTAAAGATACACACAAACTAAAGGTGAAGGGGTGGAGCAAGGTAATCCACGCTAACGGAACTCGAAAACAAGCAGGAGTAGCAATTATGATATCAGACAAATTAGACTTTAAACCTAAAGTTATCAGAAGAGACAAAGAAGATCATTTCTTACTGGTAAAAGGAACAATCCAGCAAGAGGATATAACAATAGCCAACATTTATGCCCTAAATATAGGTGCAGCCACATTCATAAAAGAAAGTCTTTGCAACATTAAATCACACATAGCTCCCAATACAATAATATTGGGAGACTTCAACACATCTCTCACACCACTAGATTGATCTTCAAGACAAAAGGTCAGTAAAGATGCCTCAGACCTAAGGAACACCATAAACCAAATGGACCTAGTAGACACATTCAGAATATTCCACCCAACTACAGCTGAATTCACATTTTTTTTCAGCTGCTCATGGAACCTTCTCTAAAATAGACCATATCCCAGGACACAAAGTGAGTACTAGCAAGTTCAAAAAATGTGACATAATCCCCTGCGTCTTTTCAGACCATAATGGATTGAAACTGGAAATCAACTATAAGAAGACCCAGAGAAACCTCATAAACACGTGGAGACTGAATACCACACTGCTGAATGAGGAATGGGTAAAAGAAGAAATAAGGGGAGAAATTAAGAAATTCCTAGTAACAAATGAAAACAGAGAAACAACATATCAAAATCTCTGGGACACCCTGAAAGGCAGTATTAAGAGGAAAATTCATAGCACTGAGTGCCTACATAAAAAGAACAGAAAATCACCAGATAAATAACCTAATGACACACCTCAAAGCCCTTGAAAAACAGCAACAGTCTAACCCCAAAGCTAGTAGAAGACAGGAAATTATTAAAATCAGAGCAGAAATCAACGAAGTAGAGAATAAAAAAAATACAAAAAAATCAACAAAACCAAAAGCTGGTTCCTTGAAAAAATAAACAAGATAGATAAACCACTAGCCAACCTAACTAAAAGAGAGAATCAACCCAAATTACTAAAATAAGAGATGAAAAAGGTGATATTACCACCGACAGCACGGAAATCCAGAGGATAATCAGAAACTACTTTGAAAAGCTATACTCCAACAAAATGGAAAATCTAGAAGAAATTGACAAATTTCTAGACACGTACAACCTTCCTACGTCGAATCAACAACGTATAGAAAATTTAAACTGACCAATAGCAATTAAAGAGATTGAAGCAGCAATAAAGAGTCTACCATCAAAGAAAAGCCCAGGTCCAGATGGTTTCCCAAGTGAATTTTATAAAACCTTTATAGAAGAACTAATCCCAATACTCCGCAATCTATTCTGTGAAATAGAAAGATACGGGATTCTCCCAAACACATTCTATGAAGCCAACATCACACTAATACCAAAATGAAATAAAGACAGCTCAAGAAAAGAAAACTACAGACCTATATCATTGATGAACTTAGATGCAAAACTTCTAAACAAAATACTAGCAACACGCATTCAAAACCACATCACGAAAATCATACATTATGACCAAGTCAGGTTCATCCCAGGGATGCAAGGCTGGTTCAACATACATGTTTATGTACTCTATCACATAAACAGAACTAAAGACAAAAGTCACATGATCATTTCAATAGATGCTGAAAAAGCATCTGACAAAATACTACATCCATTCATGATAAGAGCACTGCAGAGAATTGGAATAGAAGGAACATACCTCAACATCATAAAGGCAATATACAATAGACCCACAGCCAACATCATACCGAATGGGGAAAAACTTCAAGAGTTCCCATTAAAAACAGGAACAAGACAAGGATGTCTGCTGTCACCACTCCTTTTCAATATAGTACTTGAGACTCTAGCCAGAGCTATAAGGCAAGAGAAGGAAATAAAAGGAGTAAAAATAGGAAAAGAGGAACTGAAACTATCTCTATTTGCAGATGACATGATATTATACTTAGAAGATCCAGCAAACTCAACCAAAAGGGTCATAGAACTGATCAACAAATTCAGCAAAGTGTCTGGATATAAAATCAATCTTAAAAAATCAGAAGCTTTTCTGTATGCCAACCACTGAAAAAGAAATCCAGAAGACATTTCTACTCACGATATCCCCCAAAACAATAAAATACTTGGGAATAAATCTAACCAAGGAGGTAAAAGACCTCTACAAGGAAAACTATAAAAGATTGAAAAAAATTGAAGAGGATCTTAGAAGATGGAAAGATCTCCCATGCTCTTGGGTAGCAGAATAAATATCATAAAAATGGCCATTCTTCCAAAAGTGCTCTATAGATTCAATGCAATACCCATTAAATTACCAAAGTCATTCTTCACTGACATAGAAAAATATGTCCTTAAATTCATCTGGAACAACAAAAAACCCAGAATAGCCAAAGTAGTTCTCAGCAACAAGAACCATGCAGGAGGCATCACAATACCTGACTTCAAACTATACTACAAAGCCATAGTAATAAAAACAGCATGGTATTGGCACAAAAGCAGACACATAGACCTATGGAGCAGAATAGAAGACTCTGAAACAAACCCACACACCTACAGCCAATTGATTTTTGACAAAGGGGCTAAAAACACCCACTGGAAAAAAGATAGCCTCTTCAACAAATGGTGCTGGCAAAACTGGCTAACCATATGCAGAAAAATAGAAATAAACCCCACTTTCTCACCTTATACAAGACTCAATTCAAGATGGATCAAAGACCCAGAAATCAGACCAGAGACCTTGCAGCTACTCAAAGAGGGCATAGGCCCAACACTTCAACACATAGGCACAGGTAAAGACTTCCTCAACAAGACCTCAAAGGCACAGGAAACTAAAATGAGGATCAATATGTGGGATTGCATTAAACTAAAGAGTTTTTGTGCAGCAAAGGAAACAATCAAGAATCTCAACAGAGAGCCGACAGAATGGGAGAAGATTTTTGCCAGCTACTCCTCTGATAGAGGACTCATATCTAGAATATACAGAGAACTTAAAAAAATCACCACTAAAAAAACAAATAAGCCAATAAAAAAATGGGCAAGTGAACTAAATAGACACTTCACAGAAGAAGAAATACAAATGGCTCATAAATGTATGAAAAATGTTCAACATCATTAGCAATTAGAGAGATGTAAATCAAAACTACCCTGAGATTTCACCTAACCCCAATTAGAATGGCAATCATTAAAAACACAAACAACAACAAATGCTGGTGAGGATGTGGAGAAGTAGGAACTCTAATACACTGTTGGTGGAATTGCAAATTAGTGCAACAACTTTGGAAAACAGTGTGGAGGATCCTCAGAAGAATGGGAATGAACCTACCGTATGACCCAGCAATACCACTTCTAGGCATCTACCCAAAAGAACTAAAACCCAACTACCAGACTAATGCATGTGTATCTATGTTTATAGTTGCATAATTCACAATTGCCAAACTTTGGAACCAGCCAAGGTGTCCATCAACAGATGAATGGATCACAAAACTATGGGATATGTAGACAATGGAATTTTACGCAGCCACAAAGAAGAACAAAATTACATCATTTGCAGGGAAATGGAGAGAACTGGAGAACATTATGCTAAGTGAAATTAGTAAGTCATTAAGAGTGAAAAGTCAGATGTCACCCCTAATCTGTGGAAGCTAGATACAATGGGACTTAGAAGGGACTCCCTACAGAGAAGAAGAAAACTTTAGATGAACAAAGAAGGTGACCTAACTGAGGGAGTGGGGATGGAGGTGGAGGGAAACACACTATAGCACATGATGTACATACACAAACTTATAAGACTCAATCACCATGCGGAGCACAAAAGGGAGGGAAGGGGGAGGGAACAGGGTAGGATTGGAGGAAGGGCTAAATGAGCAATGTGTGCATGCATGATGCTGCTACCCTGATATGTATCAAAATATTTAATTATAATGCACCAATAAATGAATATTTAAAAAAAAGAAACATATCAATCAAAATAATTTATCTAATTTTGGTTCTGTTTATATAAGAAACCATTACTTTCCTTAATATTTAAAAGTTGATAGGATGATAATACCTTTATCAAAAGAATTCAAGACAGCAGGTTTATAAGCAGCAGTGTAGGAAAAGCTAAGCATTAAGGGTACAGAGTCATGGGTAATTAGTCCTGGCTCAGCCTCACATAACCCTTGGCAAATTATTTAATTGCCAGCTTCTCCATCTGTAAAATGGATATAATAGGGCTAGTTATGTAGCTCAGTGGTAGAGTACCTGCTTAGCAAGGACCAGGCCCTGGGTTTAATCCTCAGCACTGGAAAAAAAAAGTATAATAATATTTTGCATGGTAGTTAAGAGAATAAATGAGAAGACATATGTAGAATATCTAATATCATTTCCAGAAGACAGTAGACTAATAAATGGTATATATTATATGCTAATAGTATATATATTATATACTATTTATTATACTTTATTCCTTATGTCCCAATCCCAGAGAAGAACCTCACATCATATCTATATTAAAATATTAATTCTTAGCTGGGCATGGTGGCACAAGCTTGCAATCCCAGTACTTGGGAGGCTGAGACAGGAGGATTGCAGGTTTGTGGCCAGCTTCAGCAACTTAATGAAGCCCTCCACAACTTAGTGAGACCCTGTTTTAAAAATGAAAGAATAAAATCAGTCTGGGGGTATAGCTTGGAGGTAGAATGCCCCTGAGTTCCATCCCCAGTACCACACATACAAAAAAGAAAATAAAATTAACTCTTGCTGGGTGCAGTGGTACATGCCTGTATCCTAGCTGCTCAGGAGGCTGAGGCAGGAGGAGTGCAAGTTCAAGGCCAGCCTGGGCAACTTAGTGAGACCTTTTCTCAGCATAAAAAAATAAAAAAGGTTGGGGATGTAGCTTAGGGGTAGAGTACCCCTGAGTTCAATCACCAGTATTGCAAACAAAACAAAATAAACACAAAAACAAAACAAATGAAAAAACAAACAAAAACACATTAACTCTTCATTGTTTAACATCAACACAAATCAAGGTTGGTACCTGAAAAGCAGGCAGATCAAGAGCTGCAAAGCTGTTGAAGAAACGCAAACTCTGAATGGCCACTTGGATGGTGTTCTGGGTGTAACTCTCCTTGGGACTGGCAGTGCTGGGGTCTGAGATAGTGCCATGGAAGAGGACACAGTAGAGCATGTGCAGAACTCCAGCCAGGTCTGTGGCCTGAAGAGCAGCTGTCAGCCCCGTGGGATCTTGGCGATTATTGTCAAATATGCTGTATGACCTGACAAAGAAACATTCAACTCTTTGTGAGAAATCTAGTTTTAAAGGATGTTAGCATTTTATAGGTCAAATGGAACAAGACAAGCAGACCGTTAAAAGCAAACCATCTGAGTTGTGTAATGAGGTAATAAGAAACCTCAGGGAACAATGCAGCCCTCCCCACTAAGTGTACTGGGGCTTCCCTTCTTTTCCCCTGGGAGCCGGGGCTGCTGCCGCAGTGGCAATGAGCGCTCTGTAGCCGGTGCTGAGGTTGCGCTGCCCTCCCGCACTTTGCAGCCTAGTAGTCCCATTTTGCTTAGTGCCTAAGTCTGGACAATCTGCACAGAGTCTGAGAGAGCTTTTGGGACCCAAAGACCAACAACACTGTAGTTCTCTTCCTGGATATAAAAAGGGAATCTTCTCAGGAGAGCAGCTACCAGGAAAGCATGAGGTCTCAAAAACCTGGCAGTATGTTGGGACACTGCAGTAGGAGGCCCTTCACCTGCTTTTGGAGGCAGTTCTAACATAGAGTATTGGTGGCAGATTGTGGGGGCCAGGGTCCTAAGACGGAGCAAATGCTGGATCAGATCTATGCAAATCATTGTGAAGTCAGCTTAGCAACTGAAGCAGGCAGGGTTATGGATGAACAAGAAGAAGCAAGTACAAATGAATTTTTAAAAGCAATAGCAAGGCAGCAAGGGTTTTCTAAACCCACTTCATTATGGAACTCAGGCATACATGAAGCATCTAGGGACCAAGAGCAGGCATTCATAGCGAACAAGGCTGCCAAGCATTCATTCACTTTTGTTCCTCCCCAGAAACTGCAAAGATTCCTCTCTGAGGAACCACCTCTCCCTGACTCACTGTCAATATGCTTTAGGTAGGGACCCCTTCTGATTTACTCTGCTCATGTGTGCCCAGGCCTAAGGTTAAGCTGCACATTTCATTTCTCTGGCTGTTCAGCCCGGTTCAGGGATTACGTGTCATACTCTGAAGCTAGTGGAATGGAAAAGGGTACCTTTGCCAGGATTCTTAAGAAGCCCTCACTTTTTCTTCTACTGGGTCTGAATCTGATAAGATGCAAGGTCTGGAGCTGTGATACACACTTGCTTTAACCACTGCACAAAACCCCGCGTCTCTCGACGTGTTCCAAGTGAGCTCTTCACCTTCCTTCATGGGACTCAGCTTTTTCTCAGAATGGGAAGTGATAAGGCCTCCATTTAATGTCTTCCTTTAACCTTGTAATGCTATGTAAAATACTGAGAAGTACTGCTATGTTTCTCTCCTGGGATGACATCCTTCCCTAGTTTTTAACATGAACACAGGTTTTCCTCTACTGTGTGCTTGTCATTTCTTTCAGTCAGAACCTGAGATGTGAGAGAGACATTCTATGCTCGCCTCATTATCTCATCCAGAAGCACTCAAGAGACACCACTAACTGAATAAGAATTGGAAGGTGCTGGTTGGCAAGTTTCTAGTATCTCGTCTCCTCTTCTCAATTCATAACTTATTTTTATCAAAGGGATTTTATGATTTTATTTTTGCGGTACCAGGGATTGAACCCAGGGGCGTTCTACCTCCACGCTACGCCCCCGGCCCTATTTTTTTTTATACTTTATTTTGAAACCGGGTCTCACGAAGTTGTGGAGGGCCTCACTAGGTAGAGAGAGAGAGAGACAGACAGAGAGAGAGAGAGAAAGAGAGAGAGAGAGCGCTAAGGCTGGCCGCGAACCCGGATCCTCCGGTCTCCGCCTCCCAAAGTACTGGGATTACAAGTGTGCGCCACCACGCCCGGCTGGGATTTTATGATTTTAATTTGGTAGTTTTATTCATAACCACAGTCCAACATTTATTTCCTGAACACATACTGTTTCTGATATTGCTAAAAATATAAAACCATATGACATCCTTGTATACCTTGTTCTCTTCTCAAGAAAGAAATTCTCTTATGAAATACTGTCATTTCATTTATGTGACAGGTCTGTTAAGTACCTTCACATCTTTTGCCTCACTCTATTCTTATTAAAGTTTTTCATAGTTTGCGGGGAAAGTATTATTCTCATTTACATACAGAGCATAAAAGACCTGAACAGATCAGGTGAGATGCTTTAGGTCATATAAATTTGTTAGCAAAGATAGGGGTATCATGTAGGATTATTTTTTTTTTGTACTGGGAATTGAACCCAGGGGCATTATATCTCTGAGGTACACTCCCCGCCCCTTATCTTTTATTTTGAAACAGGTCTCACTAAGTTGCTGAGGGCTGGCCTCGAACCTGCGATCCTCCTGGCTCAGCTTTCCAAGTACTAGGACTACAGGTGTGCACCACCGTGCCCGGCTATGCAGGACTTGACTCTAAGGGCAGTGCTTTGTTCCAAGAACCAAAACATCCAGGCCAAACAGGAGGTGATCTCTTGTTTCCTCTCTGTTTTCTTGTAAGTCAAATTTTGCAATTAAGTAAATAACTGTTAAAGTACATATAGAATATATTACAATCTTGCATCATCATGGGGAGACATTTTTATCTTATGGGACTCAATAAAAATACAAGTTTAAGAAAGAATATTTATTTGCTTATAAGCACATCTGAACCTTTATACAAACTTCTGTTAGCTAATGCCAGTTGGCCCTTACTTCCTTCCATTAAAGCTGAAAGAGTTAGGGGTCAGACCCTAACTAAAGACATGACTAGAGATTAATGTGTCTGAGTTTCTTATATAGGTTCCAAAAAGAGGCCTGTGTTTGTTTAAAGCTGACTGCCTTTTAGAACCAATGGCAAGCCAGAAGATATTCTTCCCTAAAGCAAATTTCTAAAATGCTTTCAGAACCTCAGGGATGAGTGACACCATTGCTGGTGACAAGAGTTTTACTGTTCTATGATTCAGAATGCTGACTTCCCCCTTATTTTTTGTGCTGCTTTAAAATTATTGGATATTCTAATGTGGATATTCAAGAATATGCCTCTATCATTTTAAACACTTCGTAATACTTAATATTTCCAAGCATTTATTAAATGACATGAATTCGTTGTTTTCTCTTCCATTGAATAAAGGCAAACATATCTAAATAAAGAAAGTGAAGGTCATCAGAAAATTCCTCTCTTGCCTCATTATTTAGAAAAAACCAATCTGACAGATTATAAAACAACCCAGCCACAGTGTTTTTGGAAATAGTCTCCTAATAAAAGTATAGTTGAGGAAAATCAACTAATCATTCAAAAATTTAGATATGGAAATGATCTAAAAATGCATATAATATTGCTTCATGAAAAAGAATATATTCATCTTAAAATGAGCCCTGCTTTTGGCTTCCAGGAGGACTAATGCAGATCTGAAAGGACTTGAGAGAATGTTTACTTTTGATACGGCCTGAAATATAGATAATTTGTCCATGAACAGGCCACTGGCTCCAGTTGGTCTTAACTGTCAATTATAATCACTTTAAACCTTAATGTTTCTAATAAAAAAGTAAAAGGCCTTATTCATATCAGGCATGAGTTATAAAGTTTTCTTTAAAAAATATATGGTAGAAGTAGAAAATCAGATCTGGAATTCTGTATACTATATTGAGATCTTCTACATTTTACTAGATTTTAAAATGTTTTTGTTTGGACTCTAGGACCAGAGATCTTAATGGGATATTCATTTCTGTTTGTTAAAGCTTCATTTAATTAGGAAAAACTATAATAAGGCCATCAATATTCCTGAACAGTGCCTGAGAACCCCACTTTGCCTTAAAGGACAGTACAGCTGGGCAAAAAAGCAGTGATTTGTGTGGGCATGAGTCAGGACCCATCCATTCTATCTTTGGTATTATAAACTACTTACACACCAGACTTGGGTGACCTAAAAACAGCTGGGGCAGTTCTAGACTATAATCCCTTCTCTCCCGTTGGTTCCTGGCTTGTTTGCTCTCATCCTCCTGTTCCCAGTTTTTGGCTTGGTAACATCTACTCGGATTTGATGATCTTCTAGACTGCTTTCCTAGCTTCTTAGATTTGGGCTTTGTTCAAGCCTGTAGTTCTGGAATACCTAAAGCATCTTGTAAGAACATCTCATTTTAGCCTCTGAAACTGTAGACTTATACTCAAAGGTCTGCATAATGCTGGAATGGGTGGAATTAAATTATTGTCTTTCCCAATGATGGATGAGAACTTCACAGTACAAGAAGACGTGAATTATTTCATAGTAGTACTCTAGCCTTTGGGTCTTATGTCCTGGGATAGTCCAAGAAGCCAACCTGCATCCAGTGCCATCATTATTTATCAGGCTTTTTTTGTCTCAGGTAGAGAAGCAGAAGATCCCAAGGCTTTGAAACACAATGTACAGGACATGTTCAAGAAATAGCAAGGCCAGTGTGGCTAAAGCAGGCTGAGCAAGTGAGTGGAAGAGTAATTGAGGTCAGAGAGAGAGAAAGGATCAGGTACGGTCTTAGAGGAAAAAAAAAACAGCAAGGAAACTTGAAAAATAGTAACTAGTGGGCCAGGAGGAAAATAAGAAGAGTGGGGGTTGCCTACAAGCAAAGTGAAGATAGTTTCAAGGAGGAGGAAGTAATCGATAAGAATGTTTACCTAAAAATGAGGGCTAAAAACAGGATGAAACACATAGAAATGACTGATTCTTATTTTTACATTATAAAAAATAACTGCATGTGTTTAGGATGACAAGAGGGAAAGTGACAGGGGACTGGAATAAAGTTTGTCAATAATAAGTGGGGGAAAAGACTTAGCAAATTAGTTGCCTATCAGTTCAAAAGAGGAAAGGAACTGAGGGTGGAGCTCAGTGGTGGAGCTTGCCTAGCATGTGCGTGGCCCTGGGTTCCATCTCCAGTACCATTGAGAGAGAAAAAAAGGGGGAAATAGTGATACTTGATTACCAATGAATACAATTCAATTTCGATTAAGAGTAGTACAATGTATATGACGAGGAAAGCTTAGTCCTGCTCCGCTGCACCTTATGACTATTCTGGAAGTGCTGGGTCCAGCACTGGGTGCTGCACTAATTCAGGACACTGATGTGTCAGGAAGTTCCCAAGGAAAGTGATTTGTGTGGTAAAAGTATCTGGAAACAGTGTCACTTGAGGAACATTTGAAGGAATTAAAAAATTTAGCTCAGAACTGGAGGACATGAAGGCTATCTTCAAACTCAAGAAGCATTACACTTGGTATTTATGACCCCAGAGGAGAGACATTACCAGAAAGCACATATCACATAACTTAAAGAATTTTTACACACACACACACACACACACACTCTCTCTCTCTCTCTCTCGCTCACTCGCTCGCTTGCTCTCGCTCTCTCTTTCTCTCTAGGGTGTTATAAACAGGTGTGAATCTACTTGGAACATTACAGTCAGTCTCTCTCATTCTCTTTTGCACACACATACAATAGCTTCTTTCCTCCCCAACACTTTTTTTATGTAGAACAGTACACATGGAAAGTAGCTTGTTTAATGCAGATCTAATTTGGAGCTCTGTTGAAGGAAATAGTGATGATTTAGAGGTCAGGTAAAGGCAAGAGAAAAATCAAGCTGGAGTATATGCATTTGCAAACACTATAAGAGCCGACATGTGGTTAGAGAGGATGAAAAATATAGGGACAACTAAAAAGTGAGAACATTAGGTAGGGAGAGGTTCACTCGATTATGAGTTTCTGTTGAGCTGAGAAGGGAATCTCGCTGAGGAGAACGGTGAGAGCTGGTGAAGACAGCTGCTTGGGATCAGCGACACCAATGGGAATGGAAGGGAAAGGGAAGAGCCGCTAAAAAGAAACTCTGGGTTCTGGCGACCGTCTGAAGGGAGATCCTCGAAAGCGGAGAAGTAAAGAGGCAACAGGCTCAGGGCAGTCTTGGGAAAACTAGAGGTGAGTGGATGAAAGGGGAGAGTGGAGCCTGAGGCGAGAAGGCAGGCAGTTCTGGGTTACTGACAACAGGATATGCTTCTAGATGCTGGCACTGCAGGCGAGGGCTGCTGGCCACTGATGCTCTCGGACGGGACACTTCTGACCTCTCTAGCTTCAGTTTTCCCATATTGTAAACAGCGAAGGGCGCTGTGCTGATGCACGGGTTTGGCTGGTCTAACCAATAACTTGGGCCTCTCTTTAGGTTTCGGCAGTTGGGCTGCAGGGGCTCTGCTGTCTTGCAAAATAAAGGAAATTGCTTCTGCTGGGTAATTGGGAGGAAAACCTTGTCCTATCAAGGGCTGTGTGATGACCACAGTTCTCTCCTAATTGATCTCTATGGCTTCCATTCTTGCCCCTCTAATCCATCTCCGCAGAGTAAGCAGATGCTCTTTTTGCTTTTTAAGCCACTCACCTGTTTCAAACCCTCCAAATGGTTTCCCATCATACTTAAAGAGTAAACCCCAGGATTCTAATGTCTGTTCTCATCTCCTGGCCCTTACTTCTCTGACTTCATCTCTTATGACTTTCTTGCTCATCACATTCCAGCATCCACCATCTGTTTCTGGAACACACCCACCTCAGGGCTTTGTCATTCTCCTCAATTAGAATACTCTTCCCCCCAGGCGTGGTGGTGCACACTTGTAGTCCCAGTACTTGGGAGGCTGAGACCGGAGGATCTGGGTTCGCAGCCAGCCTCAGCTACTTAGTGAGGCCCTCCGCAACTTAGTGAGACCCTGTTTCAAAATAAAGAATAAAAAATAGGGCTGGGGGTGTAGCTCGGAGGTAGAATGCCCCTGGGTTCAATCCCCAGTACCGCAAAAAAAAAAAAAAAGAATAGTCTTCCCTTGGACCTCCACATGGTTAGCCCCTTCTTAGCCTCAGTGTCATCTCCCAAGAGAAGCTTCCCTGACCATTCCCACCTACAGAAGTTCCTGAGCAAGTCATTCTGCTACATTACCCTGTATTATTTTCTCATGTCACTTATCACTAGCTACATTTATCTTATTTATTGCCCTCCTCCCATTAGACCATAAGCTCCGCAAGAGCTTATTCACCAATAGATCTCCACTACCTTGACAAATGTTTAGCACATAGCAAATGCTCGATAACAGCAATGAGAAAATATTTGCCAAAGAAATAGAAGGAAGTAAGGGAGGCATGATCTTAGCAAGGCAGGCCAAAGGAATGAGGAGGGCCTTGGATGACTCCTTACCTCAAGAAGAACACGAGATATGGGGAGCCTTCTTCTTGTGTTAAGAGTAGACCCAAGAAATGGGGCACATTGGTATTTGCTAGCTCTGTCAATGAATAGCCATTTCTTGAAATCTTACTTTGTTTCTAGCCTGATGCTAGGTACCTGAAGGTGTGTTACTAGGATATTAATTTCTTTCCCTAGAGAAATCTTTTAATTGGAAATATAAACACATACACAAGGCAAGAGCACTAATGACTTTGGAAGTACAGAAATATCAGGTAAAAGGTATAAATAGTATGCTCCATCTCATATTTCTGATGCAAGTATCCCTTTAACTGATTCAGAGGACTGGACTGGATTCTGGGAGAGAAGTCAATGACTAAGGCTTTGGATCTTAAAATCTAGACAGATGACTGGAATCATGACTGGAGTAAGGCTTTCAGGAGAAATAGCTTCCTTTGGGTGAAAGCCAATTAAATACAAGTTCCTGGTAGAAACTGCCAGTAGGAATTCAAGAGGAAATGTCTGTCAGTACCTTGTTTATGAATATGGTTTGTGCTTTAACCTTACTTGCTCTAGCTTGATTTACTTTTTTTCATACTTATTTTCTTTTGCTCTAATTTTCTATTTTCCCCCAAATAAAAAGTGTATATATTTCTGTAAGCCACCTAAGATCTTTCTGGAATAAAAAGACAAAATACCCCATCCTAGGTAAGAGGTCAGAGTGACAAATATGTTAGTCCCTAT
Organism: Glis glis; assembly: GCA_004027185.1. Classification (NCBI taxonomy): domain Eukaryota; kingdom Metazoa; phylum Chordata; class Mammalia; order Rodentia; family Gliridae; genus Glis; species Glis glis. Next base: position 44,851 of record PVJS01007040.1, read on the forward strand.
TTGCCCCTGCCCTGTCCAATCCTATGAGGGAAGAATTATCAATTCACTTTATATGTGAGCAAACGGGCTTTGAAAAGCTAATGAACCTGCCACGGGTCACATAACAGAGAGCAGGAACTGAGCCCCTATCTTTCTGATGCCCCAACCTGTGTGCTTCACATGACACTACACAAGGGTTTTCCTCTCGAGGGTCCTGCCCCTCAAAGTCCTCGAGTCCCTGTGAGTCCGACTCTAAGTGTACTGTGGACGCAGGCTGCTGCCCTAAGGCTGGGAGCCTGCCCGTGCTCTGAGGGCCTTCCTTCAGCACACCTGATCTGCTGTGAGAATGGCAAGCCAGTGGAGACTGCCCCTAAACTTTGCTCCTGTGGGCTGGGCCTGGCCAGTTCTTCTTTCTCTGGCACAGTGCCTAGTACATAGTAGATACTCAATTTGAAACTGTCCCAATTAAGTGGTCATCTTTCTGTCCCTGTAAGTCGACCAGGGCTTTATCAGCAGGGATGGATCTTTCAGAAGTCTCTATACTAGCACTTGCTCAGTCGGGTGTATGGAGATGGCCCAGAAATTCGTGCTTCTGAAGGGTATGGACAGTCATCACTCCTTGTTAGTCTACAGACTGTTAAGGCCCCCTGGACATGTGAGTGAGTCAGACTGCTGAATGCTTCTGGGGAGATAACCCAGATAGAGTGCTCAGCTCAGGGCGCACAATAGGTGTTTAAAATGTTACTTCCCTTAGTTCCTATTACATTTACTTCATTGCCCATGTCCCAGTGCCAATAAATCTTTTGTTCAAGCCTTATGAAAGCAAAAAAATTAGGAGTTAACAGAGATGATGCCAAGAGATAGGGGGACAGTACCAAAAAGACACTGCAGAGAGAATAGAAGCCAGCCGAGAACAGGATATTGGGAACTTATCCTGATCAAGAATTCCTGATCTTTGGGGTAGGTTGTGTGGTAGCAAACTGTATTTTCTTTTCCATGTTACTGGGGATTGAACTCTACCACTGAGCTACCTTCCTAGCCCTTTTTATTTTTATTTTGAGACAGGGTCTTGCTAAGTTGCCCAGACTGGCCTGGAACTTGCAATTCTCCAGCCTCAGCCCCCCAAATAGCTGGGATTACAGGCATGCACCACTGTACCTGGCTGTATTTTTCAAACATAACCACAGCAATATTTCTGGTCTCATGTTCTCCTCTAGGACCTTCATATTTGCCATTAAGGGGCTAAGGCTATTTCTCCTCCCATTGAAGCTGCGCTGGACTCATGAGTGCCTCAGTGAATGTGCAGTGGAGGGGATGCGCAAGGCTAGGGTCCCAAGGCTAGGTCATAAAAACTGATATGGTTTCCAACTGCTCTCTTGCTCCAAGAGACTTGTTTTCAGAACCTAGCCACCACGCTGTGAAGGAGATCTAATTAACCTATGAAGGGACCCCACATGGAAAAGCCCCCAGTTGACATCTGGCATCAACCACGATATGTGTGAATAAGTACCCAGATGATTCCAAACTCCAGCCTTTGTCTTCTGAGGCCCCAGACACTGTGGAGCAAAGATAATCCATCCTCTCCAGGTAAGAATTCCTGATCTATAGAATCTGTGAGATTAATAGATAGTTGTTTTATGCCACTAAATTTTGGGGTAATTTGTAACACAGCCTAGTAACTAGAATACGGAGAAGAAAAGCAAAGGAAAATGTGAGGTAGGGTTGAGTAGGATGAAAGAAATAAAAGGAGACATAAAGGAAGGAGAACAGAACTTTTTTGTGATACTAGGCATTTTTTTGGTGATACTAGGAATTATTTTGTGATACTAGGCATTTTTGAACCCAGAGGCATTCTACCTCTGAGCTACACCCCCAGCCCTTTTTATTTTGAAACAGGGTCTCACTAGGTTGCTGAGAGTCTCGCTACATTGCTGAGGCTGTCCTCCATCCTGTCTCAGCCTCCCAAGTACTGTAATTACAGATATGTGCCACCACGCCTGGCTAGGAGACACTTTTTAAGCATCAAATATTCATCAGTGATAGAACAGACTACTTCTGTAAGTTTCCTATCAGTGGATATATTCAAATAGATACTGGCAGGGTTATTGAAAGGATTCAAACCTGAATGGAAGACTATACAGGTGACTTTAAGGTTTCTTTTAGCCAACAGAAAGTGGTAGCAGTTTAGATGTGGCATAGGGGGAGAAATGAACAGAGATGATGATGCTTGAGAGGCTAGTGATACCATACATAAAGAGAGACCCAGCTGGTGTCTATTTAAAAAATAAAATAGGGCCGGGCGTGGTGGCGCATGCTTGTAATCCCAGTACTTGGGAGGCTGAGACAGGAGGATCCAGGTTCGCAGCCAGCCTCAGCTACTTAGTGAGGCCCTCTGCAACTTAGGGAGACCCTATTTCAAAATAAAGAATAAAAAATAGGGCTGGGGGTGTAGCCCAGAGGTAGAATGCCCCTGGGTTCAATCCCCGGTACCGCAAGAAAAAAAAATAGGACTGGGGGTATAGCTTGGAGGTAGAATGCCCCTGGGTTCCATCTCCAGTAACACACACACACACACACACACACACACACACACACACATTTCTGAGGGGGATTTCAAAACATTCTTCTTTCTATTCCTTTTATTTCTTGCCTAGACAACTATTAATGGCTCCTCCCATTTTCTACCTCCTAATACATTTTTCACATGATGCTTGATTAGTATTCCCCAAATAGGGTTCTTAGCAGGTCACTTCCCTGACCAAAGGCTTTTGATGATGGTACTGTCACTATCACATCTCAGCAAATCATTTTATATACTTCAATAAGCTTTTTTACATTTATTATTTCATTTGAACCTCATAATGATCTGGGAGGCATTAAAATCACCACCATATACATGTCAAAGTTCAACTAACGTGCTCTATTCATTCTTCACATATGTATTTTTTTGCTTATGGTATTTTCTTGGTTCACCTTTTTCTCAACTCTAAATGTTCGCATCCTTCCCATCTTTCAAGGCCCAGGTTAAACTTTAACTGCTCTGGAAAACAGGTAAGCCCTATAAACAACTAAGAGTAGTCTCTCTCCCCTCTGAACTCCATCAATGATGATGATAGTAGCCAATATTTATTAAGTATTTCCATGCACCAGGCAGCATACTAAGTACTTTTCATGTGTTATATTTTTTCATCTTTATCATTATCTGCCTTGTACCATGAATATTTGTGTATACATATCCTTTCTCCTTCTAACTTACAAGGTCCTTGAGGACACGGTCAATACCCGAGTCTCCTAAGTCTAGCACAGGGCCTGACACAGAGCAAGTGTTACATAAATATTTGTCCAACATATGAATGGATAGGTAGGCAGGCAGAATTATAGTTCACCTTTGCTTGAATAAATGGTTTGGAAGCATCCTTAAACACTTGAGAAGCACTCATTTATATCCACATAATCAATGGGCTAAATTATAAATCATTCTTATCTTTCTATGACACAGGTTTTCAGATTTTGGCTAAAACACTTTTGTTAGTGTAGTTTATGAATGTGAAAATGAAAAACAGAAACACATATAACAACATGCTTCTTCCTTTGTGTAAATACATTCTAGAATCCAGAAAAGTCTTCTTCAACCAGAATTAGCCAGGTTTTATAAGCTCCTCTCTTCAGGGAGGTTGTGAGGATTCTATTTTTTTTTTTAAAGAAAGGCAGACTGCCACATGCAGCACCTCATTTGGATGTGTCTGGAGTCTTGGGAGCTTGACTACCCTACGTTCTCTTACAAATGGACCTTGAGAGCTTGTTTGGAGGTTCTAGCAGGGGAGCGCAGCTACTCGTATACCCTTGACCGAAGACCGGTCCTCCTGTATTCAGGGAAGGTCGTCCTCTTCAACCGAGCACACAGCTTCGGGAGGGACGCATATGGAGCGGTGAGGGAGGAAGGGGACACCCGCCTAGCCAGCCAGATCAGCCGAATCAACCCTGGCGATCAATGGGGTGACAGATGTCACAGCCAGATCGCCCTCACATCCTAGGTTGTGAGGATTCTAAATATTTTTACCTCCTGGCTCTCTGGCCATCGTGCCTGGCACAGCTATGAATACAGTAAATGACTGTTTAAGTGAAAAGCCTCTGTTGGTTGCAATTTAAAATTATGCATTAGTGTTCCGATCTAATAGTTCTGCTAAGGAGTCAGCACCTTAAGGGGGACCCAGTGAGCCTCAGTTAATTAAGAAGTTGAGTTGCTGCCCTGAGATTTGAAAACTATCCTTTTCTTTTTACTTCCTGTAGGACCAAGAATGGAGAACTGATAACAGTAAAGAAATAGGCATTTCTATAAGTCCTATTACAGACAATGCAGTTTTAGGGAATTAAGAACTATAGGTTGTAAGCAATTCCCACATTAACATTCTGGAGTAATCCTAAAGTAAAATCAGTTCTTTCACCAGAGGATAATTTCACTTTTTTACTTAAAGGAATGCAAGTTCATTGTTGGACAGCAAGCCTGAGGTAGAAGTCATCCACTGGGGCATTTCTCCCCCATGTTGAAGCAAAGATTAGCAGCACAAATTCTGACACCCAAATTGTCTGTCAGAACACCTAGGTAAAAATGAGAAGATTAAGGGCACAATAGGAGAGGCGGGCAGAGGCCACCTGCTGTAATCACCAGCACAAAGGCTCGGCCTCAACACACTAGAATGTTTACTCAAAGCCAGTGCTATCAATTAGTCTGCTCAATTATTTCAGGCTCTGCCAGCTCAAGAGGCAATTTTTGAAGGCCTCTCTGGCTCCTCTTTGTCTTTTATTCCTACTGGTCACAAAAGAGCTTTGAGGACAAGACTCTCTGGCTCTGGCTGGTTTCTGGTAGCTAAAACAGGTATTAAGTGAACTACTCCAATAAAGCAAAAACCACACAACATTTCCTCTCAGACATGGCTGTGACCTAGCTCATGTTATACTGCATATAACAAAATGCTTAGGCAGGTCAATGTCTTCTAAACATAACTTCCATGAATAAATGAGAAACAGTACACAATGATCTGCATATATTAGAGGTAAATAAATCTGAGTAGGTAAAAACTCCCTCAACTCCTGTGGTCTGGTGGTGTTCAGGAGGACTGCAGGATGAGAAGAAGAACTGAGGGGGTAACTTTTCTCCCCTCTTTCAGAGTAGCAGTTTACATGGATACTGCTAGAATTTCCTAGTTAAATTAAGACAGTAAACCACCTGGATGTTTTTCTAGAATAATCTGCTTTTATAATAAACTCTACTCGTAGACATTTTCTAAGGAATTGAGGTTGAAGAAGGAAATCATACTGGGGGAAGTGGTTTGAGAATTCTTAAAAGCCAAGAGTAAATCACTGATTTATTTTAAATTGAGTTATATATATATACATAAAAACAATTGCATTACACACACACACACACACACACACACACACACACACACACACACACACACAAAATGGACTTTGGTTTACCTGGATAATCCTTAGGCATTTCTAGGACCAAACTCATGTTTCCTCTATGAAAAACTTTATTATCCTCCTTAATTTGGAGACTGTATCATCTACCATTCAAAAACTTCAATTCAGAGTTGGACATGGTGGCACACACCTTGTTATCCCAGGACTTGGGAGGTTGAGACTGGAGGATTCCAAGTTTGAGGCTAGCCTCGGCAACTTAGGAGACCTCTAGCAACGCAGTGAGACCCTGCTTCAAAATAAAAAATAGAATAGGGCTGGGGGTGTAGCTCAGAGGTAGAATGCCCGTGGGTTCAATCTCCAGTAAACTTCCTCTCCCCAAAGAAAATCAAGCCAGAAATTTGGGAATCATTCTAGGTTCCTCCCTCCTTGTATCTCCCATATCACCAAGCCCTACACTATCACCCCACATCTATTCTACCTCCTCTTAACATAGTTGTTCCTCCCTATTTCCACTGACCCTACTGGCACTCTACATTTCTCACTTGAATCATACAGAAGCCTCTTTGCTAATCCTTGTGCCTCTAAGCCATTTCCAGTCATCTCTACACTTTTTTTTTGCAGTACTGGGGATTGAACCAGGGGCATTCTACCTCCAAGCTACACCCCCAGCCCTATTTTTTTTTTAATTTGAAACAGGGTCTTACTAAGCTGCATAGAGCCTCACTAAATATCTGAGGCTTGCCACTAACCTGTGATCCTCTTGTCTCAGCCTCCCAAGTACTGGGATTACAAACATGCGCCACTTTTTGGAGTGCCCATTCTATGACAGAAATGTAGTCCCTCTTAAATTTAACTTTAGTGGTCTTCCTTAGCTCTAGTCTAGCTCTTGTCTTCCTCTGAGCCTCCCAAGAACTAACATTCATGGAGCTCATTTGACACCACATCTTTGCCACTCTCCAAAGTCACAGCTACATCACACTGAACCTGACACAGTCTTACATAGCCCTGAAACAAGGTTATGGATGCAAGTAGATTATTATGAGGAAGTAGGGAAGGGAGAAAAGCTAATGAAGGGTGTATTAATGAATAGGCTATTGCTGGGGACCTTCTGAGAGGCTGTACAGAACATATTTCAGAACTGTCCCACTAAGGGTCAGGGAGGCTGAAATATTATCCACCATTTAGTGTTTGCGGGTTACTTCTGGAGGTGTAACTCCCCTTTACTCGGGAAAATAGCTACTTGTCCAGAGAATATCCTCAGGTAGAGAAGCACAGGAAGTTGCTGGCAGTGACTGCCAGGTGGGCCAAATAACATCTGCGACATCATGCAGTGCACACGATCTCAACTGCACTGTTTTCCACAGCTTGCTCTGGATCCTTTAAGAGTCAGACTTCCGAAGCCTTTGTGACCTCCTCTGGGAGCCCCTGCCTTCCTCCTCTGTGCACATTCTCTTCTGCAGTAATTAGCTATAGCTATTAGTTTATAAATCTGACTCCACACTGGAGTCTGGGCTCCCTAAGGGCAGTATTGTTAGTACCTAGCCCTTACCTGGTCCAGGGTAAATGCTCAGTGAATGTCTTCAGAAGAGCATGACTGTGCATTAAAGAGGACCTGATTTTCCATACATGAAACAGAAAATCTTCAAAGAAATGCTTCCATATTCTGAATAATATATAAAGTCAAATGTATAGGCAGGAGAACCAAGTTAAGGAATCTTGGGTCCCAATTCAAGTCAGTTTAACTCAGTGGCCTTCCCTGTGAAAATAAAAGACTGTGGATTTAGAATTTTCCAAGTCCCACAGATCTCACGTGACTCAATCTGTATGTAAGCGAAATCTGAAGCCTACAAACATACAACAACCACATATGGAAATACTTATGCTTGTGATATTCACCTGGATTCAAGAGTACAGGTGACACAGACTTGAGATGCTGGCGGGCCCATAATGCTGTATATACAAAAAGACCCAGGGCCAGAAGGGGGCCTCCTGTGTGAGAGGACACCGCAGAAGGGACTAGGCGGGGCAGCATGGCAGCCTCTAATCTAGCAGGTGCCAATATCCCAGATGGAGCCCTGTTATGGTTGCCAGCCTCTGTGTAGTATGGTACTACCCTACTTAGGGCTCAGGCCCACGAATAGTCACTTTTTGAGTTCTCATCTACCCCCTGAAAGGTAGGCTTTGTTCACCTTTATAGATGAGAAGAGCTTAACTTGGAACACTGAATACAGGCCATCCTTGGCTTCCCTGATATCTCAGTTTTAATCTTCCTAGAAATGTAACTGGTGGTAAGGGACTGGGGTAAGAGTAAGGATGAATAGGTGGGTTTAGAACTCCTATGCATAAAGGACTAAAGAAGGCTGATCATTTTAGAAGACAAATGCCTTCTCATAAAATACACTGCACAGGCTGGGGATGTAGCTCAGTGGTAGAGCACTTGCCTAGGATGTGTGAAGCCCTGGGTTCAATCCCCAGTAACACACACACACACACACACACACACACACACACACACAAACACCATATATATATATATAATGTATTCTGCATATAGTCACTGGCATTCTGTGTATACTGAATATAGATAGATTATATATATTTGTGTGTGTGTGTGTGTGTTACTGTGGATTGAACCTAGGGGAAACTCTACCTCTGAGCTACATCTCCAGTTCTATTTTAAAATTATTTATTTATTTATTTATTTATTTATTTATTTATTTATTTATTGTGGTACTGGATATTGAACCTAGGGGCATTCTACCTCTGAGCTACATCCCCAGCCCTATTTTACTTTATTTTTTATTTTGAAACAGGGTCTCACTAAGGTGTGGAAGACCTCACTAAATTGCTGAGGCTGGTTGTGAACCTGTAATCCTCCTGTCTCAGTCTCCCAAGTACTGGGATTACAAGTGTGCATGCCTGGGTAAAATTTTTTTATTTTGAAACAAGGTCTTGCTAAGTTACAGCACACACTGGCCTTGAACTTGTGGCCCTGTCTCAGCCTCTCAAGTACTAGGATTACAGGCATGGACCACCATGCCCAGATTGGATCATATATCTTTAAGAAGCTAGACATGAGCTGGGCATGGTGGCATATGCCTGTAATCCCAGTACATGGGAGGCTAAGACAGGAAGATTGTAGGTTTGAGGCCAGTTGCAGCAATTTAGCGAGGTCCTCAGTAACTTAGAGAAACCTTGTTTCAAAATAAAAAATAAAATAGGGATGGGGGTGTAGCTCAGAGGTAGAATGCTTCTGGGTTCAATCCCCAGAACAACCCCCCAAAAAAATGCAAGGCCCTGGGTTCAATCTCTAGTACTGCAAACAAACAAACAAACAAACAAACCAACACAAAACCCTGGACATTATAAGTTTCAAATTTTAGTATTCTTTTGGACAAATCCCTAAAAAATACACAATAATGATAAAATACACAATTTAAAATAAGTGCTATTTAGGATTTAATTGTAAGTAAATTATTTTATTGACCATCTTCACTATGCTTGAGGGATATATATCATATTCCTAATAGAAACAGTCTGCCACTATTGTAAATGATTATTACGTGGAGGGGAGAGGAGAAAAAAAGAACACTTAGGAGGGTTCCCCTGTCTTTTCTAGATAACTACTATTTCTGAGGACAGTCCACAGGGTGGGATTGGGTGGGGCTGGTGTAAGTAGCCAACCTAGGAGACTATAATTGAAAACAAATGAATCAAGCCAGGCATAGTGGTGCATGCCTGCAATCCCAGTACTTGGGAGGCTGAGGCAGGAGGATCACAAGTTCAAAGCCAGCCTCAGCAATTTAGTGAGATCCTGTTTCAAAATAAAAAATAAAAAGGGCTGGGGGTGGGGCTTGGAGGCAAAATGCCCCTGGGTTGATCTCTAGAGCCCCCCAAAAAAAGAAAGAAAGAAAGAAGAAAGATGAATGATGAACAATGGCCACTGAGGTTGTGCGGTGCTGTGCTGAAGGCCTGGCCTGATTTTGCCCAGGCTTTGTCTCTGACTCATGGACTCAAGGTGAATCACTTGATTCTTGTAGATGTCAGTGGAAGGAAGACTAGATGAATTCTTATGTCTCTTGATAGTCAAGGTTATAAGGCCAACAAGAAAAACAGACTCTGGCAGGAGCATGTGGCCCGAAAAAACAAAACAAAACAAAACAAAAAACAAGAATTGCAATACATGTCTCAATATGGAAACCAATGACAGAAAAAAAACAAAGAGGAAAGGGGGCCAGGTGACTACCTGCGTCCCTATGAGATGACTTGAAGATGGGCAAAATTCAAGAGATGTTCCAAAAGCTGTCTTACCTTCCAGTGACGGCGAAGCACAGCGTACACATTCCGTGTAAGAGGCCTGCGGCATGCAGCAGGAATGTGGCCATCTTGGGATTTTCATCCACTGGGCCTTGCACGGAGAGGAAGCAGCCACACAACTTGTCAATCAGACCCATGTTCACCACATAGCTAGATGTGGGGGAGAAATGATTGTTACCAATCTGCACAGGCTGGCACACATCCTCACCTTCCATGATAAATCTTATACACGGGCGTGGACCCCTCAAACAAGCAGACATAGCACAGGACTGAGTAAAGCATCTCAAGTACCAATTTCTTTAGATTTAGTCCTGAATAAACATCTATTTCTGTAATTTTTCTCTCTTTTGGTTATTCTAATATTATCTTTCAAGAAAAATGAATGAAAATGATTATCTGATCATTCTTCCTGGTCTAAATAATCTGACAATAGGTGAAACAATTTATAATGATTTCCATACTTCTAAAAAGTACTATTTTTAGCCAGGTGTGGTGGTGGACGTTCATAATCCCAGTACTTGGGAGGCTGAGACAGGAGGATTGTAGGTTTGAGGCCAGCCTCAGCGATTTAGTATAGCTCAGAAGTAGAATGTCCCTGGGTTCAACCCCCATACCAAAAAAGAAAAAGAAAGTATTTTTTAAGGTACTGAGGAGCTAAATTCACTAGAATACAGGGATTTATAAGCTATGTGGATGCCCTCCAGATACTCTTGTTACAGCTTCAACTTCTAATGCCAACTGTAGGTTTTCCATTTAAAAAAAAACTCCATCACCATTAAAAGCATAACATTAAGAATATAATTGCTTTATGTTATGAAAAGTACCAGTCTTGAGGGTTGACAATAACGTTTAAGGAATCACTTTAATCTTTTCAGACTAATAAACATTTTTAAAGCTGTTTATTAAACTTGACTGATAATAGCCCTTGTATTAGTCCACAAAGTAGCGATCATTGAAAAGAATATTTTGAAACTATAAGTGACCTTGTAGATAAATCAACCTTAGCTTAGAGATTTTATACAGATTTAATGCTGCCACACTAACATGTACAAAAATGGTAGGACCGAAACATAGGAGTTCAGTATTTGAGCAAAGGAATCATTTCTGCTTGTAAATGCACTGTATTCCCCATCACTATTCATTTATCAATACTTTTTGCAAAAGGAAGGAGAATCTGACAAATAATTCATGTTTGGAGTCTCCTCCAAGTTTTCTATTTAGAAGGTGCAAAATAATTTCCCTTTTACACTAGGAAGTGTATCTACTTGGGCTATCGAGCATCTTCGATATTTTTAAAATTGGATAGTATGAAATGATGACCACCAGTCTTATTTTCTTATAAGGAAAGAAACTCATAGATTGGTATATTTACACATTGAGGATCTTATTATAGTCTGGTTTAATACAATTAGATTTTTTAAAAACTGGCTCTTACATTTGCACAGAACTTTTCAATTTAGAAACTATTTTACATTAATCATTCCAATGAATTATGTCAAGAACTCACGAGGAAGCAGAATGTGAAAGCTTTGGTTTTTATCTGTCTGGCACATTCTCCTCTCCTATTCCATGTGGTCCTGGAGAAGGGGTTGCTGAATATGATGTCCTAACAGCAGGTGGGCATGTGGTCCAGGGTAGCCAAAGCACTGGTTCCAAGATGGGTACATGACCTGCAGATGGAACCGGTGGAGGAGACCACCAGTACCATCTGCAGGATTAACACATGGCCACTGCAAGAATCTCTTTCCATTCTAAACTGAGAGGCACGAGTCTGGGAGCTGCTGGGAGCTTACTTGTTACGTGGAGACCATCTGCTTAAAATTGAAGCCAAGCAGACACAGTAAAACTGACAGAAAGATGAAGCCCTAATGGCATACCTAGAACCTTGGCATTGATTTCCATTTTCTTCCCCCTACACAGTCAGCCTAGAATAGGTATTAAATTCAGGAAAAGTAACATGAAAAATGTTATCTAATCTATAGTTCATATTTCCATTTCAACAAATGTTGCAGTTATGCCCTACACAGATTTCCTTTTCCTTGCCTATGATCCTATCCAGAATCACACATTGAATTTACTTTCTAGATCTTTAATTTAAACATTTTTCATTCTTTATCTCACATGATACTGACACTTTTGAAGAGTACCAGCCAGTTGTTTTGTAGAGTGATACTCGCTTATATATGTCTGTTTTTTCTTCATGATTATATTAAGGTTATGCATTTTTCTTTTTACAGGTGAGAGTAATATTATTGAAAAGTTTAACATAAACAAAAAATAGAGGAGGAAAACAAATTCCCATGCATTCATCACCTAGCCCTATGTTAATTCATGGCAAACCCATCCATGCATACACATCTTGCTTATTACTTAAGCAAATACAAACATCATAGTATTACATTTGTAAATGTCTCAGTATGTATCTCTAAAAGATAAAGACCATTAACAAACATAACCATAATACCATGATTACATCTCAAAAGCACAATAATTCCTAATATCATTCAATAACCAGTATTCACATTTCTAAATTTATCACAAATATCTTAATAGTTTTTTAAAAAAATTATGAACAAAATAATAACCACATATTATGATCAATTGCTATGTCTTTAAGTCTTTGTTTAATCTGCTGGCTACCTCTCTCTTCCTCTTTTTATCTCCCCCTGCCTTTACAAATTTGTTGATGAAACCTGGCTGTTTATTCTATCTATACATTCTGCCACAAATAGAATTTTGCTGATTACATCTTGTGGTATCGCATAACATACTTTCTAGATTTTAGAGATTATAAACATAAATTTTTTTTTTTTTGCGGTACCGGGGATTGAACCCAGGGGTGTTCTACCTCTGCGATACACCCCTGGCCCTATTTTTTTATACTTTATTTTGAAACTGGGTCTCACGAAGTTGCGGAGGGCCTCACTAGGTAGAGAGAGAGAGACAGGGAGGGAGGGA
>PVJS01007041.1:0-57528 GCA_004027185.1 Glis glis
ATGAATACAGTGGACTTTCATAAATATGTCAGAGGTTTATAAATGTCTGACTCATTCATACTTCTCATTTGAATTCTCACTGTATCTTTGACCATGTTTCCTTAGCTTTTATTTATGTTCTAATTAGTATTAGAAATGAATCCAAGTGTGTTTGCTGAAACCTGAGACATTTATTCTTCTGTGATGTTTTAGCATGTTCCTGAAATAAAACCAGAGTCTCATCAGATCCTTTCCAGAGATTAGTGTCTTTACAAAGATGAAAGCCAAGCAATATTTTGGCTCCAGAGTGCTATATGAAATATTCACTCTAACCCAAAATGCCTCAATGGTCTTTTAACTCGATGTTGTATTTACTGAAAGTGATTAGGTTACCTAGAAGACATCTGGGGCAAACATTTCAATTGGTTGTAATTCATAGCATGAACCAAAATTCTTTCAAAATTGTTCCCTCACATCTCGTCCAGTAGGGAATATATTGCAGCACCTTTGAATATAAATCTAGAAAGTTATTTCATAACATCTTAATGCACCATTTGTGATTAGTGCCCCTTTGTTACTACAGAAAACATCTTCCTCCCTCTAAACAGAATTGGCTTCTGGTGAACTGAGAGGCTACTTTTACATTCAACAAAGTGGTTTTGACCAAGAATAAGTATGGCAATATTTACACTGTCTCGGGACATTTACTGAGATGATAATACACATGCATCCTTTCTCAGTTCAGACATAGGCTTTGTCTTCAAATGGATATTGGAGGTATGCACATCTAGAGATGCTTATGGGAACATTCTACTTCTGACCCCTCTGTGAATCCTCCTTTATTCTATCGCATACACAATATTTAAACACCTGCAAACAAGAGCTGCATGCAGGCACAAAAGCTTCTTCTACAAAACAAATGCAGAATGTCTTATGCATTTGTAAAATTGCAGTGACATTTTAGTAATTAAGTGGAGCCGATGTTAACCTGTAAAATTCCCCTGTAAATATCTTTGCAATCTTTTCATTAATAGAAATGGTCTTGAGAAAAATTACTTTTAAGGTTGAGTTGTATGAGAGTAACTTATAACAACATAAATTGTTGGTGTAATAAATAAATGGTGTAATAGTTTTAAGTCATTTATGATAATTCCAATTAAAAATAAACTAACATTTATAGACACATGGTTATTTGCCATTTACTGTGCTAAGTAATTTGTAGGCATTATCTCATTTACTCTCTCTACAATGTTGAGTGGTAGATATCATCATTATCTCCATTTATAAATGCACTCACAGAAAGAGCAAGTAGCTTCTAACTATTGGAGCCAGGGTGTGATTCTTGTTAAGTTTCCTCCAGGATTTCTATTATTAATCAGTGTGCTAAACTATCTTTTCCTTTAAATAGCAAACATGATGGAAACAACCTAGTGAAGCATGTGGGTCAACTATTACAACCTCTTAATTACATATCAGAAAAGGGAAATCCAGAGCTTGCGTTAGAGTTACACACCTAAGGTTACCAGAGGGATGGACTCTAATCTTCCAACTGCCAGGAGAGTGTTGACTATATTAGAAAGCAATAACCTGTGGTCTCTGATGTCAGCTATAACCACATGAATGTTTCGAGGTAGCACATTTTTTCTTTGGAAACCAAAGTGTGATTCCTAAATTATACTCTATATAGACGCACTGCTATTTCAGGTCTCTAAGAAGTCGTACATGTTCTTTATGGGCCTCCATACAAAGGGGGAAAGCAAGGCTCACCTTTGTTTTTTTCTGTTTTCCTTTTTCTTTTCCCTTTCTCTTTTCTTTTTCTTTGTTTCTTTGTCTTCTGTGTCCACCTTAGCTGACAGTCTGCCTTCTGTGTCTCCATAAGCACTAACTTTGGTCATTCCAGAGCAATGTCCTCGTCATTCTACTGTGAAAATGACATTCTTCCACTCCACACTGATTGGGAGTCAGAGCTTTCAGAGGAAACCATGGCAACCAAGAGGATTGCTTTCTGTGAGTCTCCATAACACAATCATGTTATCTCTCAATAGCCTAAAAGATAACTTACTCACATCACTGCCGTATAATAACAGAAGGATAAAGTAACAACCTAGAGATCAAACATGACCTTCTCCACTACACAGAAACCAGGGGGTTTGATACTGGACATTTCTGGTAAAATATTATATATGCAGAGTGATAAAATAATAAGTAATGCTGTCTATAGAAAGGGCCATTACCAATGATTCCTTCCTATAACACACTGTTTTCTCAATTCCTCGCTTTAATGGAATCCCCTCTGGTTCTAGTCAAAAATCACATTTACTAAAGAAATAAAATCTTATTTTACATGATGCCTCATTCTTCCATATAACTGTTGCAAATGTCTGTCTTGGTGAACTTCTCTTCACCCCTCTTTTATGTACAATTAAAACTATCCCTTTGCTAGCACTATTCCCCACAGTGGTGCAGTGGCCCACAATGATAGATTCTGCCATTAACCCTGGCGTGCTCACTCTGATGCTCTATATAATGAGACACACAAGAAAGACTCACAGAGGACCTTTACTGCTGCTCATCGGGAGGGCCCACTCTGCACCTTGTGGAGAATAGTTCACTGCTTACAAGTTGATTACTAAGAAGACTGAACAGCAGCTCAAATCTAATCCAAATAAAAAAAACAATTTTCTTGACTGCTCAGCAATCTCTTTAAACTACTGTGTTAGCAGGGGAGGGGATGCAAGTTCAAGATTCTTATGTAGTTGTGTAATTCTGTTAAAATATTGTGAACTATCTGATGGAATGCCCTTCTCTGGCACTAAGCCCTGTACAGAAGCAAACTACTCTAGTTGGTATCCATTCACAATACAAGAACAAAATTGGAAACTGGTGTGCAAGTCCTATTCTCAATACAAAGTCCCTGAGAGAAGCCTCCGGGAGGGAATTGATGCTGACTGAATTTGCCTCTCTTCCAGTTTTGGTGACAGAAGCCACTCACCTCTGAGGAAGATCCCATTATGGGAAAGCCAGTGGTAGTGGAGAATTATAAGGTCCCATTGTATAGGAATGTTCTAATTAAGTAGTGATGGAGATGAGGAAAGTAGATAGGGTGTTTCCTCTGGAAGGTGAGAGAATGGAAGGCTAAGGCATAGCATCTCCCCCATCTCTACTCCTTGAAAGCTGTGTGACTATGAGTGAGATATGTAACTTCTCTGTGTTTCATTTTCTCTTCTGTAAAAGGAGAACTAATAATAGACTCTACTGCATAAAGTTTTGGAGAGGATGAAATAAACTAATATATGGAAAACATTCATATCTGTGCTTGGTACATAGTAAGAGTTTGATAATTCCCCCAGTTGTAATTAATATAATAAAAAAAATCAGTGCCGTTATAATGGCTGTTGAATAAGTGGTTTCTGAAATACTGAATCAGTGATCTCTGAAGAGTAAAAGCAAATCCAATTGCAGATATATTGGATCCTTTCAATTTCTACTATTACCCAGATTAGATTTTCTAAGTAATCAAATATGATTTTCTTTAAAAAGTAGTTTGGTTATCTGGAATTAGTGGTATCGTTCATATTTGCTTAAAAATAAAGGACAAAACATTTGATCTTAAATAATTTCTTGTATCCATTAAAATATATGCCTACAATTTGACATAAAAATCCCATTTTAGGATTAAAGTGTATTTTTCCTTTGCAAAAGTTGTTAGATCTTGATCTACAAATTAAGCTTTAAATTTTTACCTCAATTGGAACTTTTAGAAATATCCTGGATTCTTTAATAACAAATACAACTTTCAAATAATTATCCTAAACCAAAATATTCACTACTTTTAATTAGAAAAGTTAATATCTACATCTTATGTTGTTATTTATATATTTTGATTATGTGTGTATGTGTGTGTGTGTGTGTGTGTGTGTGTGTGTGTGTGTGTGTGTGGTACTGGGGATTAAATCCAGGGGTGCTTTACCTCCAAGCTATACTACTAACCTTATTTTAGTTTTGATTTTGAAACAGGGTTTCACTAAGTTGCTGAGGGCCTTGCTAAGTTGCTGAGGTTGGCCGCGAACCTGTGATCCTCCTGTCTCAGTCTCCCAAGAACTGGGATGACAGGCATGATCACCTTGCCTAGCTATTTATATACTTTCAATTGCTTATGTTGTTCTCCATCTTTGCTTCTATTTGGTAAAGTTAAATTCTCCCTAAATTCTAAGACTCTACTCAATTTTTTATTCATTGATTCACATACAATTTTTTGCCATTTACTTTGTATAGTAACACAAAACTACTACTGCTATTCACGCTCCCTTGGCTGTTTATATAAGGTATCTTTAGTCTTCCTAACAACCCTATGAGTAGGAGTTTTAACTAAGTTTGATAAATGAAAACACTGTGGATCGGAGGGTTGGAGGTTTTATTAACTTGCTCACTCTCCTGCAGCTGAACAACGGTGAGTGTGAGGTCTATTCTCATTTTACTTGGGTCCTCTCTAAGTCATCCACCGCTCTCACAGCAAGGACTGTAGCCATTCTTATCACCTGTACCCTCAGCACCAGCTTCTCCCATCCTGAGAGCTTTCGTCTCACCCTGGGCTCTCTTCCCTCAGATTTTTATAATCAGAATCTCCAACTCAGCCGGGCGTGGTAGTGCACGCTTATAATCCCAGTACTTGGGAGGCTGAGACCGGAGGATCCGGGTTCACGGCCAGCCTCAGCAACTTAGTGAGGCCCTCTGCAACTTCGTGAGACCCAGTTTCAAAATAAAAGATAAAAAATAGGGCCAGGGGTGTAACTCGGAGGTAGAATGCCCCTGGGTTCAATCCCCAGTACCGCAAAAAAAAAAAAAAGAATCTCCAACTCAACTAGCATCTCTGTTTCCAACTCATACTTTACATAAAATTACCTCACTAGGGATTCTACCTTATCTTGGTCTGTGTGGGGAACAACAATAACAACAACAACAATAATATCTTGTATTGACTGTGAAGCTAAAATTATGGAGTGGATCTTGTGTGCAACATAATTTTTCATGCACTAAATTCCTGTATTCTTTTAAAAGCCTTTCTATGAGACAATGTGGCTTTACATAAGCAATTTAGCTCTACATAAACAAGCACAATGAAGAGCTTGGTTCACTGGGATAGCTTTTTGTTTCTGCCATCCTTTCACAGAGATGAAGTTGTAGTTGTACACCACCCATCTTTTTCAATGGTCTCTCAGATCAGCATTAGAAATTCAGACCACTGGAAGCCAAACAGTTGAAGAAATTGAAGTTCAAATTTCCAAATTACTGACCAAAGAAAACTCTGTCTGCTGTCCCATAGAATTTAGTTTTTCCATAAATAAATAGCCTGAGTATGTCTTCACCCTTTTAAGCCACATTAGGCTTTCATTTCTGCTTTGAATTGTAAACCCCTTTCACTGAGTGCATACGCTGTTTATATTTCTGAATTTATTATAAATCATTAAATTAATGGTTTCCTTACTTTCATGGAACATCTTTTAAATTTAAAACCATAATCATCATAAAAACATTTGAGGTTTTATTGCCAGCCCCCCCAAAAACAGTGTCCATTAGAACATCATTTTTCTTTTACCATTTTTAATTTAAAATTGTATTAATTTTTTATAACTAATGGAATTTTGATAAAATTATTGAATGCTCTTATATTTTAAAACTTCTCAAAAACACCAAATTGCACTGTCTGATGGATGTCTGGACTTTGAATTTTAATTGTGTCTTATTTTATGACTGATTCTTTTGGCATTTGAGAATGTCTCTGTTCAAAAACATATTCTCAAGTCCCAGGTCCATTGTAACCTGGGCCATGATCCTAGTCAGCTGTCCTAAATACCTTATGTGATCCACAGGCCCAGAACAGTCACAAAATGGCCCAGGGCCCTTGAGAGAGGGTTGAGTCCCCCAAATAGTTCGCTCTCCCCCAAAATATATTTTTTTAGAAGGCTGATTTTATAACTCCTGCCACACAAGAGTTTTAGTATTGAAACCAATAACCAAAGTAGATGAACAGGGAAGTTTTGTGAATTCACAAGTGGAATTGGTAATTGCCTGTCAGAGTCCCAAAGAGGTTTCAGATAAAAAATAAGATTTTTGTTGTTGTTCTGCAACATCTCTTTAGGTCATGGGAGAACATAGATAAGCAAAAGAGGTTCACAGAGACATGATTTTTCATGAGAGTTTTACCTCTTACAGCTACACTCACTGTGATTAAAGAATTTAGTCATGTGTTATTCATATTACAGAACTTTTTTATTAATTGAGTTCTATAATAGTAAGAAAACATGACTAGATTCCCAGGCCACTACATTATTAGAGTTCCTCAAAAATGCGTTATTTCCCTAATATTTGTATTCTCCTTCATTAAAAATAGTTCATATCCTTTAGGATTATCAAGTATGGTGTTAGTCTTTTCATCAGTGTTATTTTTATTATTATCAGCATCATTTACTACTTGAAAAGAAGTCTTAAAAAAGATAAATTAAGACTATATATCTAAAATAAAAGTACCCACATGATTTAAAATGGCATAGAATTTATTTGTTAGATGCTTACTGGAAAAGTATATTGACAAGCCAATGATGTGGTTATCTTTTCATTATACCTGGGATATAGCCAGATGTGCCTCGTAAATATTCAAATATATTTCAGGTAATTCAAAATGTATACATGTCTTCTGTGTATGTGTGTGGGGTACATAAGGGTGTCTCTGTATGTGCATGTGTGTGTGTTTTTACTTTTTTACTCTGAAACAAAAAGCAGACATAACTGACCCTGTAACTGGCCAAGTTCTGTAACTATGCTTGTAAAAGACATTTGGGGATAATTTGAATTTTACCCATAATTTTTATTTTTAGTACATATTAAGAAGCAACACTTGATTGAATGACTGTATAGCAACTAGCATCAACTCTCAGAAGAAGGCATTCCATATGTAGTTTTTAGTACTTTACTGAAATTAGTTCAGTACTGGAAGGAAACTTTGTAAACTGTTGCCTGAGAACTCCAAGGGCAGGTTCCTAAACTTGGCATAGCATACCTTGATGCTATAAATGAGAATGTAGAAATGACTCCTAAGTGTTAGCTCAATATAAAAGAGGAAGCACTAGTAAAGACGGTGACGGGATGCTGTGTAAATCTCAGAGACTGGATGTTGTTCAGTCACTTCCACGGTCAGGGAAGACTTCAAATCAAAGACCACCTGTGTATATGTTGCATGACTGTTGATTGTCTTCATGAGTGTTTGTCTTTTATGTATGATTAATACGCAAAATGTTTTTCTTTTCTTTCCTTTTCCCTTTTTGTAGAAATTATTGAGCCTACTACCTCTAGTCCTGTCACAAGTCCAGGTCAGTATCCGCATACATTCACAAAGTATGTCTGGGTACTTTTTCCATTAAACAAGACCTCCACATGGCTGTAGAATCAAAGCGCGGTTGACTCTGGACCGCACGGGTGTGGTGCTGCTCTCGCGTCTGTTCCTTGTCCTCGTCTACCTGTCTACCCGTGGTTTGTCCTCCTCCCTTTGGATTTTGTGACCCATGTCCTGACCTGACCCTGATTTGAAGTTAACATCTTTCACTTCATTCTGTAGGGCTTTTACAGTAAATATGTGTCACCTTGTAGAATAGTCCCCAGGTGATTAGCTCCCGCCATACTTTTGTAAACAAAGCTGTTGTGTGTCAAGGGTTTACAAGGTTTTCTGAGTAGCTATTAAAAAACTATTTACTTTGGCTTGGTATTACATTATTATAAAATCATTATAAAGCAGGAAGGCATTTAGTGCTTCCAAAAGGAACAATGGCTGAGGAAAAAAAAAAACTATACTTCTGCTCTTGCTGTATTACAGTGGGAGATTTTGGTCTCTTGAAACTGTCAAGTCAAAGGACTTATTTCAGTTGTTGGGCTTTATTTTCAGATTGGTCCTAATTCAACCACAAATACTGAGTCTGAAAAGATAGGCCATTGCTATAAGTGCGTTTTTAAGAGTTGTTTTCAACGGCGAACATTTCTGAGTGACACAAAATCGAGATAAAAGCTATTGATATTAGAAACAACCTTTATCTTGTTATATAGGAATTTAGCAGTTCATTTTGAATGTTGGCTGCTGGCTATTTAAAGAAGAAAGTGGAACTGCTAAAGTTATTTAGCTTTGAAAAGTTCACAGGGATTTCTCGTAACTGCTGAGTTAAAGGATTTGTTGACGCTGCCTACCCATAAAGAGGTATAAGTTAGTTAAATAGTTGTTTCTCCTCTCATTCCAGAAATGGCACTAAATTTTAGTCTAAAACAGGATTTGCTGATTTGAGAAACTGAGTGTTTTAGAAATGAAAAAAGTCTGTCTCAAATTGTAATCAATCAAAAATGCTTTAAATTGCTTTAGATGATTAAGAATTACCCCCACCCCCAAAATGAAACACGTTTGAGCAAGTCTATGATTATGTATTTAAAGAACCTCATAATATAACACTTTCTGGTCAAATTATAGAATACATTTTCATAACCTCTCAAAATGAAGCATATCTGAATAGTCTGTCTTAAATTATTTTATAGCTGACACATATAGAATTTAAATTATATGATTAATAACAGTTTCCCATTTTATAGATGAGGCTAATAGCCCCTCAAGTTTGAGCATCACTTTGAGAGAATTTGAACTAGTAGTCATGTGAATCTGACTTTTCTATTACTTAAGAAGACAATTAGATCTGAATCCTATGAAAATCCATGTCCCCCACAGAGTAATATATTATCAGGTTCATATAAGATCTTAGTAGCAAATGTATTAGTAAACTCTTTTATTTTCTTCTTCCATCAATTTTAAAGAATATATTAAGTAATTTCCATATACCTGTGTCGCCTAGTTGGTATAAGTGAAGATTAGATAAGTATTTTCCTTCTTAGGCCATTGCACAAATTATTGGATGAGGTTAAATTAAAAAGACAAATTAAATGGACAGAGTATGTTCCTTATCTACTCAAATAAAGAAAAGTGGAATGCAAAACATTTTGCAAATTAGTATCTAGTGGTAATTTAACAATATCATATTTGCTGACCATGATTGTGGAAACATGTTTATATAGGATAAGTATATGTAGGATAAATAGAGCAAGATTCCTTTTCAGTAGGCCATCTATCTCCAAAGCCTTTTCAATGGTAGGAGCTCATACAAAAAAAATTAACCTGTCATAAAACATCCAAAGAAATTGCTCTTACCTTTTAAAAGACTCATGTTTCTTCAAATAATGCATACTATGAGGGTTAAGAACATAAACTTTGAAGCCAACTGCCTACGTTTGAATTTTAGCTCTATTACCTTTTAGATGCATAAACCTTGTCAAGTTACTTAACATCTCTCTGACTCTGATTGCTTACTTGGAAAATGGGGGGAGGGCGGGAGTGGTAACATTAGTGACTATCACATACAGTTACTGTGAAAATCGAGCAAGTCAATATTGGTAAAGCACCCAACAGCACGAGTCGGTAGAGTAAAAGTGTAGGTAAAATCTTGGAAGACTCTAAGTGTGATGTCACTGTGATGGCCAGAATAGAAAAAAATAACTTTCTTAAAAGCCAGAAATTGGACTATTGAGTGTCACAAGTATGTCAAGACCTCATAATTGTTGCCACTGCCTATCAGGAGGCCTTTGCAACAGCCATCATATCTCTAAAGTGGTTAATTTGTGGCTATGGTTAAATGTTTTGAAACTATGAATGCATGAAAAATAGTCTAAAGTTGAATTCCTTAGCACTGCACTCTGAAAATAAAGGACAAAGTAAGCCTTTAAAAAATGATTATTATAAGGAAACTTAATAAATATGTGTTGAATTGAATTGATAGAAAAACAAATACAGCTATAAATGAAACTCGCCCTTCATTAATTTTGAAATTTTTAAAGGACAGAGAACAGTTTGATTAGCCAGGGATTTAAAGAGTATGTTGTTATAGCAGGATTGAAAGAGTGGTATAAATGATAAACAAAAGCTTTTAAAAGTATGCATTCTGTTGAGCGAGATACAAAGGAGAAGGATTTGACAATATGTCACCGCAAGCGAAAGATCATTCAAGACAGATGGGAAAGTAATTTACTCTATGAATAAAACCAAATGTTAAAAGTTCCAGTTGTTTAATACAAAGTTTTTTAAAAGTGTTATCCAAATAACAATAGTAAATGAAAATTCTCACCAACCTATCCAAAAGATAAGAAATACCAGATTTTCAAACTCACCCATTTCCTGCTTCTATGTAAGTGGAAAAGAGGATATAAAATAACACAGATCTCATATTTCCTAATATCACTGCAGAGAGTTAAAACAGAGATAAAGTGGATACAGTTATGAAAATATTGGACGCACTAAGAATAGATTGAAGAAAGCAGATTTGTATCATTTATGTCTATAAATTCTAAAGCAATGAAGGTCCTAAAGTCATAGCTTATATTTTTATATATTCTTGAGAAGCCAAAAATCTGTTATAATTGAAGGGAATGAAAACTGAATTATTAACATCGTTATTCAAGAAAAGGCCACAAAATATAGTATGTAATAAGAACAAAAGAAAACTGTTCTTTGATCAGTCTCTGTCTCAAAGCTTGAAAGGTAAAGGACATTTTTCATGATGAATGAGATATGCGGTGAATTTGAAAAGTAAGACTACTTTTATTATAATTGCCATGCTAGACCATAAATTATTCTAGGTAATGATCATCAAGCTAAAAAAATGCCTACCATTAGGCTATTAACACCAGCATCATATTCAACCACCTGTATCATTTGTGTTTAATTTTTATAAAAACAAACAAGCCAGGCATAGTGGGATACACCTGTAATCCCAGTACTTGGGAGGCTGAGACAGAAAGATCACAGGTTGGAGACCAGCCTTAGCAACTTAGATTCTGTTCCAAAAAGAAACAACAAAAAAAAAGTAAAATAGGGTTGGGGGTGTAGCTGAGAGGTAGAATGCCCCTGGGTTCAATCTCCAGCACCAAAAAGAAAAAATCAAAATGAATGTGTGTGTGTGTGTGTGTGTGTGTGTGTGTTTTATAGTGGGGATTGAACACAGGGGTATTCTACCACTGAGCTACACCTCAGCCCTATTTTATTTTGCATTTTGGAAAAGGGGCTCACTAAGTTGCTGAGGGTCTGGGTAAGTTGTTGAGGCTGGCCTCAAACCTGCGATCCTCCTGCCTCAGCCTCCCAAGTACTAGAATTGCAGGTATGCACCACTGTACCTGCAATTCTAGTACTTGGGATTATTTATATCCAGTTTGTGATCACCTTTGAAGTAGAGTTAATATTAATATTGGACTTTTGCTTTTAAATAGTGAAAAAGAGGCTAAGATAGTCTACTTTTTTTATTGGTGCATTGTAATCACACATCTTGATGAAGTTCAGGTGACAGAGGTATAACACACCCAACACTCATTGAGCCCTCCCCCAGTTCCCACCCTACTCCCTCTCCCTCTCCACCTTCCTGTGCTCAGCAAAGTGATTGGCTTTGAAAAGTTTGTGTCTGTACAACATGTCCATTGAGGTGTTTCCCTCTTCAAGTCTTCCTCCCCCCTCCCATCTCCCTCAGTTAGGGCCTCTTCTTCACTCCACTAAAGTTTCTCTTTTGTCTGTAGTCCTTCCTGTGTCCCAATTTCTCCCTAGCTTCTGCATATGAGGGAGAACATCTGACTCTTCATTTTTTGACTGACTAATCTCACTTAGCATAATATTCTCCAGTTCCATCCATTTGCCTGCAAATAACAATTTTGTTCTTCTTTATGACTGAGTAGAATTCCAATGTGTGTATATCTCATAATTTTGTAATCCATTCATCTGTTGATGGATATCTCGGCTGGTTCCATAGTTTGGCAATTGTGAATTGTGCAGCTATAAACATAGATATGTATGCATGGTAGTCTGGTTTCAATTCTTTTGGGCAGATACCCAAGAGTGGTATAGGTAGGTCATATGGTAGGTTCATTCCCATTCTTCTGAGGATCCACCACACTGTTTTCCAAAGTGGTTGCACTAATTTGCAATCCCACCAACAGTGTATCAGAGTTCCTACTTCTCCACATCCTTGCCAGCATTTATTATTGTTTGTGTTTTTAATGATTGACATTTTAATTGGGGTTAGGTGAAATCTCAGGGTAGTTTTGATTTGCATCTCTAGTTGCTAATGTGTTGGACATTTTTTCATATATTTATTGGCCATTTGTATTTCTTCATTTCTATTTAGTTCACTTGCCCATTTTTTATGTTATTTGGTTTTTTAGTGGTGAGTTTCTTGAGTTCTTTGTATATTCTAGATATTAGTCCTCTATCAGAGGAGTAGCTAGCAAAGATCTTCTCCCATTCTGTTGGCTCCCCTAAAGGGTTTTGATAGTTTCCTTTGCTGCGCAGAAGTTCTTTAGCTTAATGTAATCCCACAGATTCATCCTCATTTTAATTTCTTGTGCCTTTGGGGTCTTGTTACAGAAGATTTTACCCATGCCTATATGTACTTTAAATACGACAAACTACTGTCCATATAATTATTGGATTTCTAGTGCAGCCTGTCTGTCTAAGGACACTACACAGGTCTCTACTGTTGCCTTGATCCCAAAGTCAAGGCTGAACTTCCCGGTCCAGAATCAACTCAGAGTGATATCCTAATGCTGGTTTTATATTCCTAAATCATAACTATCTACATAGCATCACAATGATCATCCAAAAATTTAAAATTCCAGTCAAATCAGTATTCACTTGGCTTCATATAGATTTAAAAAAAATTAATAAACAGTAAGTCAGCCAACCCATTTTAGTGAATAAGCAGAGATTAAAATTAGGAGTTTGTTTAATGCAACACAGATGCCCAATCTGGTATTTGTCCTTACTTTTTCCTAGAAATAATCTTTAGCCCATTGAAAATTGTTATTCTGAAAATAATTTTAAGTGCATACCACTGATATTCATAGTAAAACGACTTTACTCATATATCTTTAGACAATTGGAATCATTTTAAAATATGAATTTCCTACATCTGATAATAAGCAAAAGGAAAATCAACACAGACCCTCCAAATGGACTTGGAAAATTTCACTACTTAAGACTGGTTATTATTATGCACATTGTATCTAAGTGCATTTTAAGATAATTTTAAGTCCATGAAACAAACCCAGTTCCTTTTGACAGCCAGGGGAAGAAACAAAACAACCATCTTACCAAAGGTCACTCAGCAGGTATGTAACAAAAACAAAATTAAAATGCCCAGAACTTTATCATCAAATACACGCACCTCACTTTAAACAACAGAAAGTGTTTTTGAAAAAAGAAATGTAATCTTTGTAAAGTAAATCATTTAAATGCACCAGAAGATACTACATTATGTAAAGAAATTCCACTGTGAATTGAATAATTCCTATTTGACACATCTACTTAGCAGATATTTTTTTTTTTACTTTGCCAACTTACTGGGATTTCTTAAAAAGGAAAATGCCTTTATTCAACTTACCCCAGGAAGCCCCATTTCCTATTTCCTCTGATGAATATAGTTCATCATTTAGCAAAATTTATTGAGTAACAACTGTGTCAGGCACTGAGTTATGGGAGCACAAGGTTATTATCTTAAAGGGGATTATAACCTATTAAGGAGACAGGCATCTGTGTGACTAGCCATAATTTAATATAATATATTCTATAATTTCAGTCCAAAGAAAGAAGCAGACAAATTTTTTCCTGGAGGAAATCTTCACACATATGAGTAGAGTCTTCACAGATTAGGAATGGTTAGAAAGGAATTGGGACACTATACCCAGCAAGCAAAGTAAATGATTAAAAAGTCAAACAGGTGAACACTGTAGGAGACAGGGCAACAGCTGATTGGAATTCTGTATCTCCATTCTACCAGTGCCAGGTACTTAACAAGTCCTCCAAATATGCCAGGTGATTTTAATAAAAATACTGAACCACTTAATGAAGCATTTGAACCAATATTACATATTATATATATATAACATATATATATATATGTTATATATATATTATATATATATATTGAGGTTTTCTTAACATTAGCTACAAAAGCACTCTTAGTTTCACATTTTGTCATATCTCACCTTCATCATTTTTAAAACATTTAAAGAAAGAAGTTAATACAATAAAAAAATTAACTTACTACCATTGAACCCAAACTCACTCTCTTGCATCAGTTTATATATAACAGAAGTTCCTAAAATATTTCTTATGCTAGCATTTCTTGTGTTCATTGAAATAAGATTAAACCAGTTTTTTTACATTGCATCATCAAGTTCTATGCTGGGGAAAAATGTCCAACCGTCAATAAATTTTCTTTTCTCAGGGAATAAACAAAAGAATGAATAAATGTATAGTTTAGAAAACCCATGTGTAGTCCACAGGGGGTAGAGTATAAGAAAAATTTCACAGGTAGCTATTGTATGTTCTAGGTAAACTCATTCACAAATGGAGAAGAGCGAAAATAATAAAAAATCAAGACAGCAAAAAGATTGGATAATTTAACCATTTGTTTATTGAACAGAATTTTTTTTTTTTTTTGCGGTTCTGGGGATTGAACCCAGGGGCATTCTACCTCCGAGCTACACCCCCAGCCCTATTTTTTATTCTTTATTTTTGAAACAGAGTCTCACTAAGTTGCAGAGGGCCTCACTAAGTAGCTGAGGCTGGCCGCAAACTCGGATCCTCCAGTCTCAGCCTCTCAAGTACTGGGATTACAAGCGTGCGCCACCACGCCCGACTTGAACAGAAAATTTAAAAGTCCCAATGACTAGATCAAATGCATATACCTGCTCCCCATGGGTGAGTGGATGAATGGAGGATGGATGAATAGATGGAGAGATGGATGGCTGAATGACTGCGTAATAAAGTTTTATGTGGTTCATAGGGCTAGGCCATAAGAAAAGTGGAGAAATTGGTAGAAATTGGAAATAAGTTAGCTTGTGTGGCTTCGGTCAGTTCCCAAGAACTCCCTGAGCATTTGGATGTTCACACGCTGCAGTCTGCTTTACAGACGCAAGTGACCAGCTCACTGCGCATCACTGAATCTCAATCTCAATGGATGAAAGAGACATGGAGACAGAAGAGATTCATATATAATGCAACATGTGCTATAATAGAAATACGTAATGCACTCTGGGAACTCTGATCCAGCCTGAGAACATCAGAAAAGGCTTTCTAGAGGAAGGGATTCCTGAATTTTACAAAGTATAAGGCAAAGGAGGAAAGGCAATTTAGACTGAGAGGTTTACATAGAGCAAAGGAACAGAGACATAAAGCAGCATCCTGGACTCCAAGGGAACTGCAAGTAATTTCTGGATTGCAAACAGAGCACAGAGTGCAGAGGGGTTAGGCAAGTCTACAGGATCAGACCACGAAGGTTCTCGCGCACCTTGCTTGGAAGCTTGGTCTGTTTATCCTTAGATGCAGCCTGTTCACTAGGCTTCCTGTGTCACTTTGAGGGTCAGCATGAAGGATTAATTGGTATGACTAAGATTAGCATAAGAGAAGGTTATTGAGTAATAACAGGAAAGAGATAAGGAGAGTCTAGTATGGGATGGTTGTAGTAGCATGGTGAGAATGGGACTGATTCACAATTGTTTAGAAGAGAAACAGAGCCTGGTTGTTGATTCCATTTGGAAGATGAGGAGAGGGTGACAAGGATGACTCCCAGCTATTTGTGCAGCTTGGTGGGGATACCACCCAAGATTCAGAAAGACCTGGAGCATCATGCCAAATGTTTTTCACCTTATCCTATTGTTCGGGAAAGGACTTGGTGTTGTGTTTTGTTTTGTTTTGAACAGAGGGATAATATCATTGTGTGTGTTTTGCCAACATAAATCCATAAAAGTTAGTGAATGAAAATTGAGGGTGAGGAGGCCCCAAGCAAAGTCTTTAAAACTCAGTCACTAGCTACAGGTGTGGTGCCCTCTCTTCAGCACACAGCTACCTGAGAACAAACATCTCTCTACAAGCTGATTGATCTGTTCCTACAAAATAATTAACAAGCCTGTGTGTTATTTCAAAACTTATTTTAAGGTTCCTAGGTTTTTTTTCCTAATTTGAAACAATCAAGCTGCCATTATTCTCTGATTGTTAGAGTGTAAGGAATTTAAGATAGCTCAGAACATATTTCAAATTCCAATTAATATTCTTCAGTATAACGAATTCAAA
Organism: Glis glis; assembly: GCA_004027185.1. Lineage (NCBI taxonomy): Eukaryota > Metazoa > Chordata > Mammalia > Rodentia > Gliridae > Glis > Glis glis. Next base: position 16,175 of record PVJS01007041.1, read on the forward strand.
TATTAATTATAATTATCCATAATTAGTTGATTAATTTCCAGATACAAGTAGAGCAGAAAACCGCTGATGCAATTTAGAATATGATGCTTTAAAAAAATCATGGAAGAGTGTGGCGCTCGCTAAACTCTGCTTCTCACCATTTATTCAATTCTTTCTTGATGGCATATCTTCAGCCCTGTCTCAAAATACAATTTTAAACTATTGGTTTTTTTTTATTTGCTCTGAGCTCAGAGTAAAGCACCCCCAAAGGTATGACTCAATGCCACAAAGTCAAACACCGCATGTACTAATTAGAAGACCCTAATATGTTAAATCGAATGATTGATATACAGCAGAAGTATTAAGATTACTGATGATTACTACCACTTTGCTTTCTCTGCATAAAATAACATATACTTATGAGTGTGAGTCCCTATTAAGTACTTACCAGGTACCCCGTACAATACAAGAAATTATAGTTGTATCACAATCATCAAAAGCACTTAATGCCTTGTATTATATCTGCAGGTATGTATCAACCACAGCTCTAGATTATAAGATCCGTTAGGGAAGGAAGCAAGTATGTTTGTGCATTCTTTCTTTTTTTAAAGATCTTTCTATGCCGGGTTTGGTGGCGCACGCTTGTAATCCCAGTACTTTGGGAGGCGGAGACCGGAGGATCCGGGTTCGCGGCCAGCCTCAGCTCTCGCTCTCTCTCCCTGTCTCTCTCTCTCTCTCTCTCTCTCTCCTTAGTGAGGCCCTCTGCAACTTCGTGAGACCCGGTTTCAAAATAAAGCATAAAAAAAAATAGGGCCGGGGGCGTAGCGCGGAAGTAGAACGCCCCTGCGTTCAATCCCCAGTACCGCAAAAAAAAAAAAGATCTTTCTGAATGTCTGAAAGAATGACAGGAACATGGTAAGAACTGAACTTACTGCATGAACGTGTAAATGGATGAATGGGTTAATGTGAGGAAGATTTCAGTTGGATGAGAAATTAGGATATTTGAAATCCATGTCTTTATATTTTATATTTAAAATTAACTATGCATGCACTATACCAAGTACAGCATAGAGCTCAGATTTACATTGAGGAGTTCTCATGATATATATTCTCAAAAACTGACAGAATGAAAGGCTGGTAGAAAATAGAATTTCCTCCCAAAATCTCTGTGAGAAAGAGAAAGTTCCTTCCACATCTCACCATTCCTGGTTTATCAATGCAAAGAAAGCATAGAGGAAGTAAACAAAAGCAAGCTCAACTGGCTGAACATTGATTAGATGAATGTGTCTGTATCTTGCATTTATGAAGTACATAAGATGTTTTGAATGAATGAGTGGATGGGTGAACAAATTATTTCATAGGTATATTAATTTCCTGTTGCTGTTATGGTTTGGATTTAGAATACCCATTCAGACCTCACAGAGACAAGGCAACCATGTTGGAAGTGGGGCTTGGTTGCTAAGGAGGGGTCCCTGGGATGTGGCCTTAGACATTATATATGGTCCCTCCCCTTGCTCTCCTTCTTGCTTCTGGCTTCAGTGATGTGAGAGCAGAGCCCTTGCTCTCTCTCTCTCTCTCTCTGCTCCCCATGCCATGCCTTGAGCTCTGCAGACTTCACCTGGCCTAACAAGGATTGAATCCCTGAAATCTCCAGAACTGTGAACAAATCAATCTTCCTTTCTGTATTTTGTGGTCATTGGGTGTTTCAGCAGTGATAATGTTGACTGAAACACTGCTGTATAATAACACACATTTATAATCTTATATTTTTATAGGTCAGAAGTCCCAAATGATTCTTATTTGCTAAAATCAAAACATCAACAAGACCACTTTTTTTTTATGGACGTGTAGGGGAAAATCTGCTTTCTGCCTTTTTCAGCTTCTGGAGGCTGCCCACATTCTTTTGCTCATGTGTCTCTACCACATCTAAGCCAGATGTGGCTACTCAAATCTTTCTCATGTCATATCACTGTGACATTGACTTTTCTGCCTCCCTTTTCCACATTGAAGAACCCTGTAACTACATTGGATTCACTCAGATAATCCGGGATAAATTCCCTCTTTAAAGTCAGCTGTTTAGCAACCACAAATTAATCAGCTATTTTAATTCCCCTTTTCCATGTAACACATGTTTCCAAAATTGTGATGTAGACACTTTTGGAAAGCCATCATTTTCCCTACTGTACCAGGACAAATAATTCTTTTTTTCTACATCTAAAATTTCCCCTCAGAACCTATCAATCCTCCTTGGACTTTTCAAACATTCAGGTAATGAGGTTTCCTTTGGTGTCTTTGTTGTTGTTGTTGTTGTTGTTTTGTGTGTGTGTGGTACTGGGGATTGAACCCAGGGGCATTCTGCCTCTGAGCTATATCACAAGTCATTTTTTTGGTTTGTTTGTTTTGAAACAGGGTCTCACTAGGTTGCTGAGTCTCACTAAGTTGCTGAGGCTGGTCCCAAACCTCCCAAGTACTGGAATTAAAGGCATGTGCTACCACTCCTGGCAGACAATGAGTTTTTGTGAATACAGGTTATTTGAACATTGAACTTCATATTAAACATTTATAATCAATGATTTTACTATAGAAAATGTAAAAGTATCTATTACAAGGATCATATTTGTCAGGCCATATTATTTCAACCAATATTACAATATATTGTAAAATAATTGAGCTGATATCACACACACACTCACATCTATATAAAAAGAAGACTAAACAATCTTAAGGTAAGAGAAAGATCCCAACTGGCTAGCTGATCAATTAGAGAAGGCTCTGTAACAGGATTCCTAAGAATCAGAAATGCAAGTTAATCTTGAAACAATTGGAGTTAATGACTTTTAGTCTACTAAGTAATTAGCCTTTCAATAATACATGTAGGAAACAGTTCCTTTCCTGGACACAGGATTCTAAAAGGCAACAAGCAAAGGCTTGTTTGTAGGTGTTCAGAGTGGGAACATATGTATTTTAAGTTAGTATTAATTCTGAAATACTAAAAGAAAATGAAGAAGGAAGACTGTGTTTTAATAGGGATTTTTGCATTTAGGAGAATAGGGTAAATTGCTTACAAAAAGAGCCCTCTGGTTCTTGCTTTCCACTGTCACCTTTGGGTGACACCGTTTTCCCTTTACTGCCCACTTGCCTCTTCTAGAACTCAAGTCAGTCCTTCCAGCCCAGAGCTTCTCACAGTGCTTGGAATCAAAGACAAGTTCTGTCATCTGCAAAGAGCAAATTTCATCCAGTTGTTACAGCAGATCAGTTGTTAAACCAATGCATGCTTGCGTGATAGTCTGAATGACGATAACCTCAAATATGCAAGCACGCGGGGATATTCGCGTTTTAAAAGAAGCTACTGATTTTACCCCAAATAACTTATTTCTAATAGGGGAAATTTCAGCAAGTAAAATGAGCACTTTGGAAGGATATTATTAGTCTGGAGGGACTTTCTGTTGCAATATAAATCACCAAATCCAAGAATTCACATCCTCGGGCTCTGCCTGCTCATCTGGCCAGCCATAGTATTGGAATTTGCACCTTTCTCCCATTGTTTTTCTTAAACAGGCTCAATTGCAGGTAGAACTAGATAAGGCTCTTTTGTGTTTTGTTTGAAGATAATACTCATATTTCAAAGTGAGTTTGTTTTAAAAAGTTTTTTCAAAGTATTATACCTACTTCTTAAAAAGAATCCTATATGAATTATTTGTATCACTATTTTATAGATAAGAAAATTCAAAGTTTAAAGAGGCTTGAACAACTTACCCAAGGACCCACAAATTCAGCAAGTATTTTCATGGTAGGGTCTTCCTACATTACTTTAGGCATTTCCCTTATATTCTCATCCCATCTCAGAACACAACAAACTAAACTTATCTGCTGATTGGCCCCTGGATAATGATCACCAATATGAACCATCATCATAAAAGGGCGGTCCTGTTTGGGCACTTTTATTCTAATAGTATGCCAACTAGTTCTCTTTCTGAATTGACCAACTGTCTTATGTTCATCTAAATAAACAAGCAAAACATGCAGTCTTTCATGTCACACCTTGTTTCTTAGAGGTTTTAAAGAGAGACTATATTAGTGGCTTAAAAAAAAAAACATTGATTGGTTCATGGGCACATGGACTTTCTGCCTCTGGTCATGCAGCCAGGCAATCAAAATCTTTCCAATTCATGAAGTGCCCATCACTTTTACTTATTGCTTTTTACTGTATCAGAGTAGCACCAATCAACTCAGTGGGGCATTACAGTTGTTAGGCAACCATACACGTGAGCCTGTGAGTGTGTGCGCCTTTACTGTGAGGCCTGATTGTTTTTATTTTTTTTTCCTGATTGTTTTTAAAAAGCATTGTATATGGGATGGGGCATGGCAGGATCCTATATACTAATTTTATAATTGATAATGGCAATTGGATTAAGTCTGCATTGTAAATAAGTATATTCTATTGGCAGTAATTTCTGCTGCCAGGCAGAAATGGTGTTACATTTCACTTATTTCATTCATAGTGCTTTTTTGGCCCTTTTCTTGCTTTATATCTTTCTCTACTACTTGAACCACCAAACTCCCTTCATTTCAGGATTTCTCTCAGATTTCAAACTGAGATTTTTCTCAGATACCTAATTTGTTCTCATACGTGATCGTAAAGGTACTGAGGAAAATTCAAGCCATTTTCTGAGGTAATGTCTTCTCTTGAAATATCTGAAGTTCAAGGATTCATGGAATCTCTATTCATTTATACATTCACTCATTCCACATCCTTTATCCGGCATCTATGATATGCTACATGCCAGGCTCAGGAAAAAATAATAACAAATTTAGACTACTCTTAGGAGATAATCTGAAGGTATAATGGTGGAGGCGGGAATGTGTTCTATGCTTTTTCATGATGTTATATGTTATAAATGTTTATTATGTTTATTTAGAACTAAAGATATGTGCACTCATAAGGAGCAAAGCACATTGATACATATTCTACGTTTTTGTTGTTACCCTTGTGGCTTTCACAGGCTTGCAGTCCATTACTTATTTTATCTTTTGAATCTGACAGAGCAACACAAACTGTGAATAGACGGTTTGTATTATAATAATGCATTTAAGGGTAACCTGAAATATATACAAATCTTCTTCATGCTCACAAATCTGTGCTTCTCATAGCTAGAAGAATGCAGTCACTAGGTGGCACCTCTGTGCTATATTCTCTGCTGAAGAGGCACAAGTGACCTTTCCACATCAGCGCTGGCTCCCTTTGGAGTTCTGGGACATCTCCTCTCCTACAGCAGCATTTTATCAAGCTGTGATTTGTACTAATCCCTTGAACAAGGATTGCTCCTATAAATATAATAATAACATATTGAAATTGCTCACACTCATCACCAAACGAAAAAAGGCAAAATTTAGTCCTGTTGCAGCAGGTGGTGGCAGCAGGCTATGCCACACAATCTATTTTTATCTAATATTTCATTTGTTTGGAGCTAAGTGAAATAGGATGATGTACTTAAGTAATATAGTACAGCGATTAGGACATGTTTACCCAAAAGGTCTGAAATCATCTCAATTATGCTTAGGGATTTAGGCATGTCTCAACTGACTCAAATACATTGATGAAAAATATGTGGCCCTAGTCTTCAACAAACTCTCATTCCTCTGGGAATAAAGACCCTTATAGAATGGAATGATAGGCTAGATGATCTTCCAGTTTGTTTTCAACTCTTAATTTCTCTGATTTTCCTATAAATTGGGTATAAAGGGTCTATGGGTCTAAATCAGCTGTGAAATTGCTTTGGTAGTCCCTATGAGCTTAGCTAAATTGACTGTTTCCCAGTCAGATGGATGCATAGCACTTTGGCACTCTGAAATATCTGCATTGAATCTAGGCATTAAGATGAGGAAGATTCAACTCAGGCATAACTCCGAGGACTGCAAGTCAGAGACTCTGGAAGGAAGCTTATGAGAGAAAAGAATTCTACAAATTCCCAGGTTATTAGTCTGCTAATTAAAATGCCCAAGAATAACAAATCACATCTAACTTGTTTCCAAAATATGAATCTCTTAGAAATGCAGATATTTCCAATGGTTTCATCTAACCACAGATCAGTGAGCCCTTCAACTCCTGCTGGATCTGGATGGAGTGTCAGAAAATTTCTGGTGACAAATACAAGCAGGGTAGCTTGTGCCTTCTTAAGTCATACTCGACTTCCTTCTCGTTTTCTCCATCTGTTCTCCCCTCTCCCAGCCATGCCTGTAAACACTAAGGATGAGCTATGGATTTGTTGATTTTACAAATTGTGCACAGAAGTTATTCTTCATATTAAATAGTACACATGAGCCAAAATGAGGTGCTACTCTAAGAATCTGATAATAAGCCCACCTCCAAGAGTAAAGAACACAAATTTAAGCACTTTTTTTTGGTGGTACTGGGGATTGAACCCACAGGGGTTCTACCTCTGAGCTATGCCTCCAGCCTTTTTTATTTTATTTTTACAGACTTTTATTGGTGCATTGTAGTCTCACTTCATAATGTAGTTCAGAGTGATAGTTACATACATGCACAGGGCACTTGGTGAGCTTCCCCCAGCTCCCTGCTCACTCACTCCCCTTCCCCATACATGATATTAATACTGGTGTTGGTATTCTCACATATATACATAAAGTCAATGGAAGTTTTTTTTAGATTACTGAGAGTCTCCCTACATTGCTGAGACTGTCCTCGAACCTTGGATCCTCCTGTCTCAGCCTACCAAGTACTGGGATTACAGGCATGTGCCACCAGGCCCAACTTAAACACTATTTTGAGTAAACAAACATAAAAGGAGTTCTAGGCTATTGACAGCCTTGTAAACAGTTTACAGATTTCAACATATAATTAAAGGATGTAGGATATGAATATGTGAATGAGTAATCTGACAATAGGAATCACTGAAACAAATGTCTCTCCCTGAAGTCCTGTTCAGGAAAGATTTCTCTGGCAGACAGGTGCAACTGGGTCTGCCAGTCATGGAGCAATGGATGCCTGAGGATAAATCTGATTCCATGCTTACCAAGCAACGTTATGATACCCAGAGGGAGGTCAGCATGTCTTACTGGACAGCACTGGGGTGGAAATCCAAATCACAGTCATTACCATTTATTAAGCAATTACCCAGTGGCAGACACTGTGTTAAATAATTTTAAATGCATTATCTCAGTTAACCTACATGACAACCCTAACAGTGGGTATTTACATCCCAATTTACAGAAGAAACTGAAGCTCAGAGAACTAGTGATCAAATCATCGGGGTCAAGGTTTATCTGACTCCAGATCCTGTGATCTTCAAAATTAAGCCAGTCTCTCAGCTGACATAATCACCTATACTCTTAGGGGCCCACAAGTTCTATAAAAAAAAATAGAAATTTTGTCTCTTATTTACAACAATCCTTAAATAATCCTTTTACTAAGTTTTGTTTTTTTTTTGTTTTTTTTGGTTTTTTTTTTGGCTGTACTGGGGATTGAACCCAGAGGCATTCTACCTCTGAGCTATGCCCCCAGCCCTATCTTTTTTTATTTATTTTGAAACAGGTCTCCTAAGTTGCAGAGAGCCTCACTAAGTAGCTGAGGCTGGCCGTGAACCCAGATCCTCTAGTCTCAGCCTCCCAAGTACTGGGATTACAAGCATGTGCCACCACGCCTGGCTTACTAAATTTTTAAAGGACATGTCCTTTTGCAGTGAACAATGAGTAAGTTTTAAAAATCCCAGGTCTGTGCACATAGTTTCAGGTCCATCATATTTTCATATTTTTCTTTGAACAGAATTCATGCATATCCCAGCTTAGTAGCCCTGTATCAAAAGTGGCTAAGACCTCAATTTGAATCTGACTTTGTGATTTACTATGTGATGTAAGCAGGCTCCTGAGCCTCAGTTTCCCCTGTAAAATGAGTATAAAAACATATACCTCATAGGACTTTGAGATGTTTTAAGAAAATGTCTATAAACACTACTATAGTTAAGAAAGGTAGATATTATTGTTAATGTTGACCTGCCTTCAGAAAAAGATGTTGATCAACCAGTTTTTATTGTACATCTAGAAAATGGCATTATTCTTTATCTTATTCTGAATTTACACAGTAAGAGTACCTCATCCAATTTATCAACTTAAGAACATAGAAACAAAAATAGGTTTCTGGTGCCATAAAACTGAGATCCAGATCCTAAATACTGGCAGATTCGCTGAGATAAGAACCACTCTGTATGCTTTTCCCCACAGTTCACTTTATTCTGGTGGGGAAAGGCAAATTTCTGTATTAAACGGAAAATAGGTAGAAAATAAATCAGCAAAATGGTGAACTAAATATGCCTAGTTAACACAAAATAATGTGTCCCAGACTTTCAATTTTCGAGTTACTATGTAAAGTTTACTTAAAATGTAATAAAACAGATTTCTACAAGATTCATTTGAATGCAGCCTTTTTAAATGGTCTGTAATGTATCTATGAACTCGTTTGTCAAAAGAAATGAACCTGTGATATTTATTAATATACGATGTATATATGATAGTTTCTTGAAAATTAAGGCAAATATGATTATTAGCTTCTATATGTGTTATTCCCAAAATTTGTTTTACTTACACACCTTTTTACATTTAATATTCTCAAGAGGGAAAATTTTGCATCAAAACAGCTCCATTTTAATGTAACTGACATCTATTTAAAATACACTTGATCCCTAAATTGGATGCTTTTTAAAATTTGTTTTAACTTATAAAATCCTGATGTAGACTTTGGCCAATTTAAGTCTGAATGGAAAGGAAGAAAGATGTGCCTAATTATATTTTCTCACTAAATGCCTATTCACATCAGAAATATTTAATAGTAGTTCTATATGTCGTTGACTAATCATCTCAGTGCCAATAGAGATGCTTATATTTTGTGATGACAAGAATATTAAGAAAGGACAAAACTCTCTTTGATCCGTCTTATCTCAACACAACCATAACAACAGTCCTATCAGATAATTTATTTTATAACCACCTGATATTGACCTACATGGAGTCACTATGTTAAAATAATGCTTCAATTTGTGAAACTTTTGTGGAAGATTCTGAACTCTTGAAAGCTCATCTCTTCCCATCTTGTCTAGCTGAGCTTCAGGCGAACAACAGGATCCAGTTCATATAATGTGCAGTAGTGAAATAAAGGCGTTAGAGAAAGAAAGGAATTTATATACTTTATGGAACATGCTAGTTTCTAACATACTTTGAGACAAAGTGATTTTAGGGTCAAATAGATTTGGAGACCCTGCACACTACATCCTCGTCTTAAAGAGGTTGTACAATAAAGAAACCTGGTAAACTGATTCAGGATTCCATAAATTCACGTAAGCACAGAATGTCACCCCTCTTATTTTATTAACCAACACTTTTGTAGAGCTTCCTGTGCTGAGTGCTGGTGTCAACTGAAATTAAAAGGGCTGAAAAGCAGTCAAAATGCTGTCTGTGTTTTACTCCCTCTTCTCCAAGACACACTCCAAAAGTTCTTCCTAGCCTGGATCTGCAAAATTACCTAGTCACTCCCCGATGTTTGCCATAGACTTGGGGAACATTTTAACATTGTTTCAGGCCACCAAACTTTTATTGTCTAAACTGTGCCTTAGAAGACATTTCATAGCCTGAGAAAAGTATAAGTGCACTCCACCTACAGTCCTGCAGGTTTTAGGTGTGTCTTTCTCTCCCAAAAGATCTGGGCTCTGATCAAATAACCATAGGGCATATATAATTATATACTGAATTTTTCAATACACTTGTACTTTAAGTAAAATCATTTTTATCTCATTGTTGATTATTTCAATATATCTTGCCTTCTGAAAAGAAATCAACAAACTTCATACACATTACAAAATGCTTATCAATGTTTAACTTTTGAATATATAAGTAATCAATATGCTTTATTTTAACAAAGGATTTTGCGCAATCTATAATAGCTGTAACAAATTCTATTCAAAGCAGACATATATAAATCCTTATATATTTTTAACTCCTTCTCATCTATAGCTGTGATACCTGAAATTTCTTACTGCTGGTGGTTTTTTTAATGAACATTGTATTTTCATTCTCATATTGTACAGTTTGGCATTCTTTAAAATGTTATCAGTGAGTTGGCATATTTGTATTAAGATAGAATCCCTGATTTTTTTAGAGTCCTTGTGTTCATAAAGATTGCCTCGTGTTCATTTTCAGATAGGTAAACTAATGTTTGTCAATTCTCTGTGACTTTCCTAAAGCCGTGGAGCTTTTCGTAGCAGCCAGATGATAGAACCCAGTTCTGATTACTGAACCAGGCCTGGTTTACCCACTGCACATGATGCTAATCACTAAAACAACAAGTTTTGCCAAAGGAAAGGAGTTTATTCTCAAGGCAGCCAAGTACAGAGGAAAAGACCAAGGTCACTAATCTGCCTTCCCAAGGATAGGATTTGGGGATATTTATGGGTTAAAGAAAAAGGATGACTGAAGACATGTGGAAAGGAGTATGGAGAGGAAGTAATTAGTGGTTTGCGCATACATAATTAAACTTCATGCCTCTGCATGGGACACATGTTCATAAAATGATAGTATGAGCTGAGGGTGGAGTTTCCAGCATCCTGACATCAAAAGGTCACCCACTGGATCCCTGCAGAGACCCGAATCCATGGTTTAGACAAAAACTGCCTCCGAGCCCCTGAAAAGTAACCTAGGTAACTGTGACCATCATAACCCACACATCAGAGGTGTTATCTACAGTATAGCTAGTAAGAGACTGATATTACATAGCTCAGCTGTGTGATCTTCAGAATTAGTAATTCTTAAACCAATGGAGAGCAAGTAAGGAAGGCAGGAATATGGGGAATCAGAATAAGAGAAGTAATGGCATGAAGCATTGGTTAATACAAATGAGTGGAGCTCAGCTGTGTTTGTTGGCTGGTGGTTATCAAGGATTCTGTCTTCCCATGGAATCTTGGAGACTGAGGTTTTGTTCTTTTGATGGTTAAATTCTTCAGAATGGCTCTCAGGTCCTTGAGAGACATTTCTGAGCTGCAAAAGATACATATTTACAATTATTATCCCCTAGTAAATGGCCAGCGGATGATTGTAGACTATTGAACAAATGCTTGCTTTTAGTTCAACATTTCCCAATTCATGACAAATTTATTTCACAATAACACAGACAAATAATGGTTGGGTCTTTAGGCAATATTCCAGACTATGGGATCATTCAGCATATAATATCAGTTTATTATAAGGTCTCAAATAGATATATGTGTGTGTCCATACATGCCTACAAGTGTGCATAGAGTAAAGAGATAATTTATAAATAACATGGAAATTATGATATTCATTTTTATATTATTTGCATACTAATGCCAATCCTACTATTGAGTAATTCAAAATCTGTGACTATTTTATAAGATTACATAAGAAAGTTAGTATTTCAAATTAGCATGCTTAAATATACTATTGTTTTTACAAACGTTAAGTGCTGATCAAGCTTAGAAAAGACTACTGCAGCATTTTAAAATGATGAGGGAGAACTTTGAGGATAAGGTGACACCTACATCTGATCTTTGGAAGTTCCAAAATATTTACACAGGCAAAGAAGATGGAGCATTTTATGTAAAGTGAAAAAATTTACTAATTCCAAAATTAAGACATTACCCTTTAAAAAACAAGTTTTCAGGCTGTGAATATAGCTAACTGAAAGAGTACTTGCCTAGCATCTGAATAGCCCTGGGTTTGACCCACAGAAAACAACAAACATTTATTTATTTATTTATTTATTTATTTACTTACTTACTTACTTACTTATTATTTATATTTTATACACATGTAATACATATATTTCACACATGTTATATATATATATATATATTCAGAAATGAGTTTTAATTTTAAAAATCTTATTAAAAGATAAAAATAAAGGTCCCAGTGGATAATTCAAACCAGGATAAAATGAAGAAAGAAAGTGGCTATTGTCATTTCCTCATTCGTATTAATTCTATAGGTCATTGATTTGGCCATGCATGGCTTTACTTATTCTTAGCCTTTCCTGACCCTCATAGCTGAGTTAAAACTTTCTTAAATTATGTAATCATTGACAGTAATATAACCACCACAATTATAGCCATCTTAACTTATGACACAGTTAAGTTAAACAAATTTTAACCACAGATAATTTTTTGAAAAATATTTTTATAGAAGAAGAAACTATACCACTGATACTTTTGGTATTATGCTTGGTTTTCAAGGTCACAAAAAATCCTCTGTTAAATAAGATTTTGAACATATATTTCTGAAATTAGACCTTAATTTAATAAAGAGAATCACATTACTTGTGAACACTACAGTTGGCAGTCCAGTAAGACTCAGTGTTGAGAAAGAGGTACAAGTTAAATAGTGATGACCCTCACATTGATCTGGCATTTATTATGATGAAATATTTTGATTCAAGTGTTTCGGTAACCTGTGATGCATAGTCTGTTTTGCAGGTCAGTTATTTCTTTATCACTAGCAGACTGTGCTAGATCAGAAAGAACAAATAGATCTCATTCCATCGGCTAGTCATGTTGATTGATTGTCACTATCTGGAGTAAAGGCTGAGAAAAAGCATGTGGCTCTGTCAGGGCTCAGGAAGAAATGGTGCTATAATAAAGTTATTAATATTTCTGTCCCACTAGAATACAAGCCCCCATGAGGGCAGGAATTTTGCATTCTTTGTTCTTTGTAGAACAGAATTAGTAATTCCTAAACCAATGGAGAGCAAGTAAGGAAGGCAGGAACATGGGGAATCAGAATAAGAGAAGTAATGACATGAAGCATTGGTTAATATAAATGAGCCGAGGTCAGCTGTGTTTGTTGGCTGGTGGTTATCAAGGATTCTGTCTTCCCATGGAATCCGGGAGACTGAGGTTTTGCTCTGTGTGTGTGTGTGAGTGTGTGTGTGTGTGTGTGTGTGTGTGTGTGTGAGTATATGTGCGTGAGCTCGTGTGCAAAAGGAAAAGAGAAGACAGAATGGCAGCACACATGGTATATTTTCACCTCCTCTGCTCTAGGTGGTTATAAATTTCCAAGATCTATAAGCTGCAGTCTTTGAGTACGTGTTAAAATGTGATGAATGAGTCCATTTTTAAAAAGAAGTTTCTGAATGTAAACAAAAAGAAGTACAAACAGTGGCATATATATGGAGAGGTATCATAAGCCAAATAAATCCCAAGGGACCTGATTTTTTAAGAGGCTATTCTGTTAGACACCTAGGGAAAGTTCATTTTTCTACATAGAAGAGAATAAACTCTTGCTGAAAACTAACATTACTCAATTTTTTAAAAAATAAGAGAAAAGAAAACAAAGAAAGCTTGAATTCTGAAGTGTCCTCAAGGTCTTTGTATTTATTTATCCTGCTGTCTCAGAAGCCAGTAGTCGGCAGAGTATTTCTCACTGATGGAGAATGGATTTGCCTTTGAAGTGACTTTGTGTAGAACTGGCTGCATCCAAGAGATGAAAATAATGGAAGCCAAGAGCCCTGGCAGGCAAGTGGGTAGTGGGCACCCCCACAACTCTCTCTACTGACTCTGTTCTCTATGGTTGAGTAATGACCTACAGGTCTCCCATGATTAAGGCAAATGATCTCATGAGTGGTCATGAGTATGCACATTGATTGGGCTTGGCAGATTTCATAATCAACTGCAAATTAGCTTTTGGAAGTGACTGTCTATACCCAGTGGGCAGAAGAAATGGAAGCAAGGGGATCTGGCAGACAGCAGGTACCCATAGCAGCTGTATGAGTTACATTCCCATAATTTACTGCTGAAGAGAGCCAAGCCTGGACCATTCATAGCTATGCTTTTCATTTTGATATTTGGAGGGACGACAGGAGGGAGATGCACACCCAAGCAATTTATCTTTAGGTTAGCAGTAAAGCAGAGTGAGAATGTCCCACTTACATCGGTTCACCTCCTGAATCATGGTATGCGCATCCCTTTTCTTTATATACAGAAGAAAAGCACAACATCTGCTCTACTGATAATTGGATATCAGACTTGTCTGATAAAAGAATATTAATTTTCACTTCATAAATTAATAGACCTTGGGAAGTCAACTAGTTCACCACACACTCTTACCGCAGGAACCTTCCTAAACCAGAAGGAAGTGTTTGAAAGAGATAAAGGCATTGTGTTAGGCTGCTTTTTCATTGCTGTGACCAAAATACCTGACAAGAACAACTTAGGGAAAGAAAGATTTATTTGGCTCCTGGTTTCAGAGGTTCAGTCCTTGTTAGGCTAGCTCCAAGCCAGAAACATCATAGCTGCAGGGTGAGGCAGAGGACAGTTCCCCATCTGTGGCATATGGTAAGCAGAGAGAGAGAGAGAGAGAGAAAGGAATGGACCAGGAATCGATGCAATCTCAAATGCCCCCAGGGCCCTACCATCTCAAGCCATATCCTACTTGCCTACCGTTTCCACCCAGTAAGTCCATTCGAATTATTAATCCATCAGTGAATTTATCCACTGATGACTTCAGAGCCCTGATTTAATTATTTCACCTCTGAGCATTTCTGCATTGTCAACACATGAGCTTTCCCAGACGTTACATATCCAAACTGTAGCAGGCATGTTTTACAATGTTATGGTTTTGAATGCTATAAACTTCATCTTAATGCATGGAGAGAATTGCTAAATCATTCCAAGGAAATAGACTATTAGATGACAATACCTCCCAGCTAGTAAGAAGTCCATGCTTTTATTTTTATACATTTTATTAGACAGTACCAGGTTCAGACTTAACAGAAAAAAATCTCACTCAGGAAGCATTTATGAAATCACGTTAAGTTTATGGTGATGTCTTACAGGTCAATAGTAGCTATTAGCTTATAAGTTTTAGTTCAACATACATTTATTTCTGTAAAGGAAAATAGTATAAAATATCTTCTTCCTATATTGATGGAAACATAGAAAATATAAAATTTAGCATTCTATCTTGAATAAGACAGATATTAACAAATGAAAATGAAGGCTATACTCAGAAAATCTTAGTGTTAGGTTTTATTTTGCCTAACATATTTGTTTGATCTATATGTCAACATCTTATGCTACATGTGTTTACATTTGTGTGTTTTATGTTTTATTTTTCTTCATCCTTTATTTAGCTTCTTAAAAACCATACCTTGTATATATTAGAAGAACAATATGAGTTCTTAAAGCACTATAATTTAGAGAAACAATCAACCATGCCTATCCTAGGAACCAGCTTCCTTGAATGTTGTGTTAGTCAAATTTCCATCACTGTCAACAAAATCCCTGACAAGAACAACTTAGAGGAGAAAAGATTTACTTTGGCTCGTGATTTCAGAGGATTCCGGCCATGGCCAGCAGACCCCATTGCTCTGGGCTGGAGGTGAACCAGGTCAACAGAGCAGAAGGGTATGGTGGGGGAAGGCTGCTCAGCTCATGAACCAGGAAGCAGAGAGAAAGGAGCTGGGAGCAAGACCAACCATCCAGGGTACACCCCTAGTGACTTTCTTCCTACAACAAGGTCTCACATTCCAGTAGTCCATTCAGCTGTCATTGGATTAATCCACCAAATGGATCAATACTCTGATGAGGTCAGAGGCCTCATGATTCCATCATTGCCTGAAAGCACCACCTCTGAACTGTCCTGCTTTGGGGACCATGCTTCCAACACAGGAGCTTTTGGGGGACATTCCAGATCCAAATGATAACCAAAGCAAGTTATTGATAAAAATGTATTGAAAACCCTTTTCAAAAATATCCTCAAATTATATAAGGAAAAGCATATTTGAATTTTTAAATGATGAAATGACAGTGTTTCTGTTTAAAAGAGAAATGTATATTTCAAGCAGTGCACAGAGTAAATTCTGATATTTACGTATATGTTTATAATACATATAATTATAAGGTATTATCTTAGAAGACTATGAGCACAGGAAATTATAAAGATATTATAGATTGCTTACTGAATACATGCATCTCTTTCTAACAGAAGGGCTAGTCTCTCCTTACATAAGAAGAATAGAATCATCATCAATTGATGAACACTTTACCCCCGCCCACAGTATGTAAAATACTGACTGACATCACTTCAGCTAGAGATGCATTTCTTATTGGAAATTTCAGTATTAATAAGCTCTTCTCCCTGATTCTTTCTAGTATATTGGAGTCAAATAGAGATAGGAAGTGAGACATGCTACACTTTGCTTATCTGATTCATAAGAGCTAATGTTTTAAGTAGAAAACAGATTAAGCACAACAAAACCTAATGCATTATTTTGACTAATCAATTTTCCAGTATTGAGAATGAATGTTATCAAAGTTGCAGGTAGTATAACTAACTTTAAAGGCATGTAGTGGAATGTGGAGAATGCTTATGAGGTAGGGATTCACATACTTATTGCATTGATAAATTATCCTCGGACTCTAGCGAGTAGATTATGAATTCTTGCCTTGATACCAATCTATTGTACACTTTCCTAGCTCAGCCAGGATCTGTAGTGTGATATGAACAGAACAAGAGATAATCAAACATTCTGTTTTTATAGAATTGTCCCAATTTGGGGTCCATCAGGGCCTTCCAGGATGCCTATTTGAGCTGTTTTTCTTTCTGAGAAGCATTATCTTGGGATATAAAAAAGAAAGAATGTAGTCTATTGTAATACGAGCCCAAAGAAATATGAATCCTGGCTTTCTTATCATTTACAGAGAAGTAAAATAAATCCAAGAAAGCAAGAGGTATTATAGAAGGGAAGGATATCAGACTTTTGGCCAGTGGGCACCTTCATCTTTCCCATACCCTCCACAACACCTGCTGCTATTTCAAACCAAGAATCAATCCATCCATCACCATTTCTGATTCTAGGACTTTTTAAAGTTTCCATGAGTATCTTCACCAAAGTAGTTCCAGACATCAATATGAGCCCAATTCGGGCCCCTTAATTCCTCTTTTCTTTCAGGTTTCTTATGTCTTGTTTCCACATTGCTCAGCTTATATGCTCCTCATGACTGTCCTTTCTGATTTTTCTCAGTCAATTTTAGAATATCTCACATTACTTAGAATTATCCTTGCTGTTAAACTCGGCAGAAGTTCCACTCTGGCTAGTGGAATCTTTCTTATGAAAATGAAATCGGAAAAACTAATAAGAGGTAAACTACCAGTCATAGGCAGTGACCATATAGATAACTTTACTCAGTTAAAATTATGGGACGTGTAAAGTCAGAGATCTGTTTCCAAAGTATAATGCCCCTGGATTAATTTTCTGTCAAATACAAAACAATGCAAAAAAAAGATGCAATAATGATCAGGTGCTTTCATCAAGTATATAATTTATTATATAAATAAAAATAATATATAGAAATATATATATATAATTTATATATATAATAAAATGTGGAGTCATGGACAGCTTTACCTCTTCTGAGTCACTGTGTGTGATGATACGCACAGAGTATTGCCAACCAGGGAAGCTCGATCAACCTTTTTGTGGACGAGTTTGTATTAGGGCTCAGTCACATCCTGACTATATGGCTACCTTTTAGTCCCCAGACCCTCACAAAGGTTAGCCTACCTTCAATCATCAGATCTTTACAAGGTCGGAACTGATAAAGCATCTCAAAGCCCTCATCGTGAATCACATTGTTAGACTATCTGGGGTTTGTTGGCTAAAGACCCTGGCAAAAACATTCCTATCTGTACATGCCAGCGACTCGAGATCGCCTCCCAGTGGCCAAAGGCAAAAGCCAGACTCATCTTTTAGGTGAAGCCAAATTTCTTAACTACACAATCTGAACCTGAGTTTTAAAGGAAATAGAACATGCAGTTGAGTGAATGGATGAAAAGGATCTCTAAGGAGAGGGCCCCAGCCCTGCTAAGGCCAGAGATGCTTCAGGAAATGAAGATACATAAGCTGAGCCAGAGCAGAGGTGTGGATTCTGATGGCCGTAAAAGTCAAATTGAGCTCAGGCAGAAGTTTTGCCTTGAGCAAAAAACCTGGAAATAGTTGAGGTTCTTGAACTTGGGAGCTGAACATAATGATTAAAGTTCTATGTAAAGAAATCCTCAAGTATCTTCTTTACCTTTTCTTTTTTAAAAAAAATTTGGCACTGGTGATTGAACGCCCAGGGGCATTCTACCTCTGAGCTACACCCCCAGCTCCTTTTTTTTTTTTTTTGTTATTTTGAAGCAGGGTCTTACTGAGTTGCTGAGGCTGGCCTTGAACCCGCACTCCTCCTGTCTCAGCCTCCCAAGTGCTGGGACTACAGGCATGTGCCATCATACCCAGCTCTTCTTCATGTCTTGCTCCACATTTTAAATAATGCTGACAAATGAAAAATACCAGCAGGAGGGTACTCAGGATGTTGATGTCTAAAATTCCTATCATACTCAATCATGAAATAGTGTATTTTTAACTGGTTTTTAAAATATGACTTAATATGAAATAACTTGCTTTAAAAGCTTGATGAGAATTCATATTTTCAAGGAGGCAAAACTGGGATTTAAAGGAGAAACATAGAACAAGAAAGAGTAAGTACAGACTTACTCATAGGAAGGGAGTTCTCTTTCTCTCTCCTCAATTAAAATACTCTATAAATTAAATAAAAGCTTTATGAAAAATAGGACTTCTGATCAACTAGTGTTTAGATTGTAGATGACTGTTCTACTACATTTCATGGTTGGTTTATATAGATTTTTGCTTTGGAGGCCAATGACTAATACCATTTTAGAATTCTGTGGTTTTTCAAAGAACACAGGATGATTTAGATGAGGGAGGCCTGGATTCATAGACATCTACTAGAAAATTGTGGGAACGAATATATATATATATATATATATATATATATATATATATGTTTAATTGATGACTTTCAAAAGGAACTGACACTATTGTAAATAGTTTAGAACTTCCCATTATAAAGGAAATTTAGTCTGGTCCAAAGGATCTTTAGAAAGGTATACAGGCTCCTACCCATGAGTGATATTCTCTTCAGGAAATCTCTTTAATCTGAAGTTCTTCCATGCATTTCAGTTTGTGTTTCATCCGTGCCCTGTATATTAGTCTGATCTTGCAATTATAACAAAATACCACCAACTGGGTAATGACAAATAATAGAAGCTTATTTTTCTCAGTTTTATAGAATCTGGAAAGCCCAAGATCAAGGTACCGACAGGTTCAGTGTCTGGTTTGGGTCTTGTCTCTACTTCTAAAATGGTGCCATGAATGTGGTGTCTTCACATGGCAGAGGGGACAAAAAAAAAAGGAAGAGCTCTCTGAAGCCCCTTTTATAAGGGCACTAGTCCCAATCCAAGGTGGGAGCCCTTAAGACCTAATCTCCTTCCAGTGGCCTCGCCTCCTAAGACCATTACTTTGGTGACTGGAATTTGGAGAGAACAGCTACACTCCAACCATTACACTCTATTAGAGGAATCCTTAAGACACAAGTTTCTTTGCTAAAATGCTGATTGAAGAAAAAGTCAATAAGCACATTCTTTTGTTTTCTATTTTATGCATGTGGTGGGTGTCCTATTTTCCCATTTTGAAGCCCTTGGGCGAAAGAGAGATCATTTGGTAGTGTGATCCCTATAGGCTGGAGATGTGGAGGGGCTTGGCTTTGCCTTGGAAGGGTAGATTGACATTCACACCCAGATGAAAGGTGAGGAGAGACACTGGTCATGTTTTCACTTCAAGAAAAAAGAGTCAGTCCCTGAGCTGGTCACTAGAGGCTCCAAAATGTGTCTTTTCTTGTCTCATCTGCATCATATTTACATGTTGCTGCTGTTTTGAAGAACGTCATTGGTCATTCACATTGCATCCTATTGCATCCTATTGCTACAAAACTATTTATTTATTTATTTATTTATTTATTTATTTATTTTTGCAATACTGGGGATTGAACCCAGGGGCGTTCCGCGCTACACCCCCGGCCCTATTTTTTTATACTTTATTTTGAAACCGGGTCTCACGAAGTTGCAGAGGGCCTCAGTAGGTAGAGAGAGAGCTGAGGCTGGCCACAAACCCGGATTCTCCGGTCTCCACCTCCCAAAGTACTGGGATTACAAGCATGCGCCACCACGCCCGGCCCACAAAACTCTTTAGATCAGAGTAACAAGATTTTATATTAAGTTAGGTGGACAGCAAATGCATTTAATTCTAAACTTATATTTTAATTTTTAAATATATAATAGCTATTTCTGCCTTTTATACATTCTTGGTATAAACAAAATAACCAACTCTTTAAAAGAATAACTTAGAAAATAATGCCCCTTTATTTAAGAACAAGATATTAGTGCATATCTACTGTAGATAACTCTGATATTATTTTAAATGCAATATATAAATAGTGTATAACATGCATCTTTTCAAGTTGTAAATCATACAATTGAATTTTAGGTGAGTTATATAGATCAATTAGTACCTAAGCAATACTGCAAGTCAGTTTAATTCATGGATTACTCTAAGGTTATTACTTTATTTGGGGCGAGGGGGAAAAGGCTTCTTCTTCTGTCCAGCAAGTATAATCATTTCAGTTTTATACTGTTTTGCTGTCCACATGTGATGATTTGAGAACAATGTAGCAAATCCCCCTCCTTTATATAACCTACATAACCTTTACAACTGTTTATAATTCTTCTTTAAAGTAACTCAAATTGACCTGAATGGAAGCTTCCAGGCTATCCTCCACCGAAATAAGACCAGTTAGACAAATTTGGGCTCAGTGAGACTGCTCTGTGATAGCAGAAAACCAGTTCAGTTTAAGTAGAAACAGGTTCTACAGCCTGAAAGACTTGACCTTAAATCATGATTCTGTTAGTTGATAGCTATATAACTTTGGTTTAGTAACATGACCTTTCTGTGGCTTAGATTCCTCTTTAACAGACTGGAAAAATTCTCTATTAATCAGTATTCTTTGTAGGAAACAACAGAAACCAACTATGAATACCTTATACAAAAAGATATATTTTAGAAAGCTATGTTAGGAGTTAACAACTTGGACAAGAGACTGCGGGACCAGACCTGAGAAAGAACTCAGAACAAGGGAATGCTGGAATGCCAAGGATTAGAAACTGGAAATTCAGAGTGAAACAGTCTGGGGCCACACTCCACTGCTGCTACCTTGTTCACTTTAATAAACAGTCCATCTGAAAGATTTAAAACCCCCCAAAAGAGTTCCTGTCTCCCTGAACATAGATCATTATTCCTGCCCCTTATTTTACCTGAAAAAGAAAAAGGAAACATTTTCTTAATTTGGCTTCTGTCATGCAACCTGTTTATCTTTTTTTTTTTTTTTGCGGTACCGGGGATTGAACCCAGGGTGTTCTACCTCTGAGCTACACCCCCAGCCCTATTTTTTATCCTTTATTTTGAAACTGGGTCTCACAAAGTTCCAAAGGGCCTCACTAAGTAGCTGAGGCTGGCCATGAACCTGGATCCTCTGGTCTCTGCCTCCCAAGTACTAGGATTACAAGCATGCGCCACCATGCCCATCTTGTTTATCTTTAATAGTTCTGTTAAGGCTACATATAATGAGGAATGAATGATTCTCTGATAGGGAAACATGGGTTATGTTTATATGATTATATCATCTCATTTAATCTTCACAAGAACCCTGTAAAGTATTTGAATCTCAGGAAATAGATTCACCAAAGTTAAATAACTTTTCCGAAGTCACACCAATACTAAGTAAAATGGTGGAGCCAGTTTCTAAGGCTAGATAAATTTGTTTCTGCATTTTACAGTTTTCTCTGTGTTTGTGTGTGTGTTTCATAATTTTATTGGTGCATTGTAATTATACATCTTAGTGAGGTTCAAAGTCATACCAACAAACATGCACACATACCACACTATTTTTATGGGAGAGGAAACCTCTAGTTTTATTGATACAATGTTTCTGGTTGCAGGCAACAGACACTCAAAGATAGGAATCTGGGGGTGGTGGCTATTGAAGAGTTTTTGTAGTGAGGAGGATTACAAGTAGTTCATAGTTACAAAGATAACAAAGATACTTGGTTAATGTAGCTGATAATTGGATGAAGAATCTGATTCTCTGAGTTACTGAAGATAATGTAGATAGAAAGTTATGGCACTCCTCAGCAAAGAGTGAACTCTGAGAAATGGACAAGGAGCTTTGAAGAAAATTACTCAGCACCTCAAACCCTAATTTATGGACCTCAAACTTAAATCAAGGTGAGTTCTGTTACAGACACTGCTCTGGTCTCCTATGAAGAGAGAGTAACTCTTTACAGGGAATTAGGACAGATATAATTATCTGATAGGACTGTAATAACAGGTACTGTGCTGCACCAGGATTGGCTCCAAAAACCAACATGGCATTCCTTCCCACTAAGGAAACTACTACATTCTTTGACCATTGTCAGGAGCTGAGGAATTCAGAAAGTCCATCATGAAAATATTGCCTGTGGAAAAACTCTGCCTTAATTTGAATCTTCAGACAGCAAGTAATAACCTGCACTGGGGGAGTCCAGAACCACACCCCTCCTGTAAGATTCACACGAGCCAACTGCCACTCTCTCTGCTTCTCTCTCATGTTAATCTAAGCTCCGAATTTAAGTCTTGAGCTTATACTTCTGATTTATAAAACAAAAATTATGCCTGGAAACCTAACTTTAAGGGAGTCAGAGAATGTTATTTTTAGTTTTCCAGCATCTGCAATATAAGAAAAAAACATCCGAAGGATGTTGGGGGGAAAAATGTCAAATAAGCTAATCTGTTCTATCTACCACATCATTGATGTTTTTAGAAAATGTGTATTTCAAACAGAAAGACTATGGGATTAGTTGTTGCCAATTTAGTGCATTGTAAAGAAAATTAATGAGCAAATAAGGCTTCTTAAGTTTTAAGGAAATGTACATTTTGCTTACAAAGGGAAATGTTTGCTTATTTTTACCAAAGTGTTTTTTCCCCAAATGCATGCTAGGGTATGTATGCATCATAACAAACTACTCATACCATCAGCAGTTTCTGAGCAAAACTTTGTCACTCATAAATCAGAAATATTTACTCCTCAGCTAGCTCATTATTTTCATTTTGAACTATTCTGGGAAGATTTCATATTACTCACTTTGGCTAATGTTACAGAAATGGGACAAATAGTGTGGAACAGAGCGTGCGAACTCAAAGAGGCTTGAAAGACCTGGATTATGAGTGGATAAATGACTCGTGGAATGTGGAATAACAATGTGTAAAAGGCATGAAACTCTGGAACCAAAACGATCAGAGGGGCTACAACTGGAAAGGGTTCAGAGAACAAAGTATACATCAGGAGGAGAGCTCTTGAGTAGTCACAGATATTACACTAAAATCATCTGCTGGGGAGATAGCCAAGAGGACAGAGGAAAGAAGGCAGCCCCATGGAGAAGAGGGTACATCTTCAGAGGTCATTGTGGCTTTAGATGAAGCATCAGCATGTAGGATGATTGCAGCAAGAACTCCTGATTCTGCTCTGCTAGGCTGTCATGATGAGCACTGGGAATTACTTCCTAAAAATGTGCTGTGGTCTTATCGAGGAGAGACTCATGTTTTTAGGGAAGATCTTCTTTCATTTTCAAACAACTTAAGAGGTACAAAGCTCTTCTATGTATTTTATCTCTACTCGATATATATAGAGGGGGGGGTAGAAATGGTCAATATCCTTACAACAGCTAGATCACCTTGCTATTTTAGAAAATTGAATAAACAGTTTCCATCTGACCAGTTTCAAGACTGTTGTATAGAACATTGTGTGGAAAAAAAAAGTAACTGGAAATTTTAGGGACTTTATATGCTTTCACATAATACTAAGAAGAAAAATAACACTGTTAGTATTTAAAGTATTATTAATGCTGTTAATATAATTTATTGAATTGTTATTATTGTTAGGAACTATGCTAAATACATGAATTATTATGCTTGCTTGTATCACTCCCTCTTTTGCTTTGTTTTGCATTCAGAAACAAAAACTTGTTGAAATGTCTCTTTGGGACTCATATAACAGACCCCTTGGAAAAAATTCCATTATGAACCAACTTTTTAGCAGTAAGAACTGAATTAGCAACAGACAGTTCCAAAGATCAAAAGTGTAAGACCTGCTTTGTGCCGTGTAGGGGCATGTTTGACTGAATGTCACCTTGTTTGAGAAGGTGCTTACTATAATTGAGTCATCAGCAAGCCCAAGAAAGATGTTCCTCCCAATCCTTTCATAGTCTTCCCACATCTAAAGAAATGGGTTAAATTTTGTCTTCTTTTCTTTCACCATGAATATTATTTGGTAAAGGGTAGGAAATATTCACTAAAGATATATCAGATGAAGGAATACTATTCAACATATATAAAGATCCAATAAAACTCAACAAAACATGATTTTAAAAATGAACCAAAGACTTTAGCAAACACCTTGTCAAATATATATATATATATATATATATATATGTATGTATATATATATATATATATATATGTGCAAATGACAAGGAAGCATATGAAAAAATGTTCCACATTATATGTCATCAGGAAAATGCAAATTACAACAGCAAAGATACCACTACACACCTATTGGAATGGTCATAATTCAGAACACTGACTACAGCAAGTTCTGGCATACATTTGGAAAAAGAGAAACTTTCATTCATTGCAAGTGGGAATACAGAATGGTAGAGTCACTTGTAAAGACAGTTTGGTAACTTCTTATAAAACTAAACATAGAATCCAGCAATTACATTTCTTGATATCTATCTAAAGGAGCTGAAAGATTATGTCTACACAAAATCCTGCAGCCACCTGTTTATAGCGGTTTTATTCATAGTTGCCAAACCTTGGAGGCAACCAAATGTCCTTCAGTAGGTGAACTGATAGACTGTGGCATATTTGGACAGTTAAATATCATTCAGCACTGACAAGAAATGAACTAAGAGCCATGAGAAGGCACAGAGGGAACTTAAAATTCCACAGTGCTAACTGAAACATGCCAATCTGAGAAAGCTACATACTGTATGGTTCCAATTACAGGACATTCTAGAAAGGTAAAACTGTGGATACAGTAAGAGACTGGTGGTTGCCAGGTGCTAGGAGGAGGAAGGCATGGATAGGTGGAGCACAGCATTTTTAGGGTAGTGAAAATATTCTGCATGATGTGATCATAGGAGATGCATGTCATTATACATTTGTCAAAATCCACAGACCATATGACACCAAGAGTGTCAACCCTGATGTCAATTTTGGACTGTAGCTGACAATGATTAATCTGTGTGGTCAGTGGGGCTTCATAAGCTCTGACATATGTACGTCTCTATTGAGGGATGTTGACAATGGGGGAGATCATTCATATATAGGCGCACGGAGTATGCAGGAAATCTCTATGTCTTCTGCTCAATTAGGTTGTGAACAAAAACTTCCCTAAAAATAAAGTCTATTTCAAAAAAGATTAAGATAATCAAGAAAAACAGTATGGCAAAGGCTCTTATCAGAGGGGAGGAGGATGAGAAATGGGATAAGTTTACCTTTCCTCCCTTCTCCATCTACCCCCACAGGCAATCATCTGCTAACTAAACAAAAAATTATCAAAGCCAGAATCCTATCTATCATCTGACTGGCATAACTTCAATTTGGGGCACAATTATTTAATTAATAATTTGTGTGACTGCTCTTGGAAAACACACTGAGGAATATTTTCATTAGTGAAAAAAATATTCTAGCCAAGTCATCACCTCCAAATAGTAAAGGTTTATTGTGGTCTATTCAATTTCTCTTAGAAGTTGGAGCTCAAGTTTGTATTAGGGAAATTTGGACCAAATCAATGCAGTATCATGAAGAGCTCTGAATGAGTTAGAAGCAGTATCTTGTCTTTACTTTTCACTAACTGTCATTTTGCAAGTATCACTCATCTTTTCTGCTCCTCAGCTTCTCTTTCCCTATAAAGAAGGAGTTGCACTGGAAAACTGAGCCTTGCATGATCCCATGCCAACTTGCTCAGCCACTAAAGGATGGGAGATTATTAATACAATCGGATAGATGCTGATAATATCTTTCTGCAAAGAAAACCCACATTGAGAATTCAGCAATAAATCGCTGTCTTAGAACATTTCAGTTGCACACACTTTCTGGTAATATCCATTATATTAAAGGCCATTTGTAAGGTTTCCATATCTTGATTTATTCTAGTCTGGGATTGCTTTTTGAAGGGATAATCTCATTTATGATATTGCATTTTTAAGATGTAGCAGCATTATACAGAAAGATAAATTTGCACTGCCAACTAAATGCAAATGATCACTATTTTGAAGAAATAATTTCAAGCCTTTATTTTATACAGATATATATGGAGATTTTTAGATGTTTAAGAATTACAGGCAATGGCAATAAATAAAATTAGTTAACCCTGGGGATAAAAAATAACATTGTATAAAGGGGAATAGTATCCAAACTGTACTAAAGGTCAGTATCCAGCTGTGACTTCATCCATGCACCAAAACAGAGTCACTTCTAGATGAGAATGTTCAAATCACCACGGAAATGCTGTCCACACAGCCTATTTAAGAAGCAGAAATAGAATGGAAAGTCGATATTGGCAGAGTTAGTTCTCAGTCCAGGCTCAAAGGCCATAGTTACACCAAGGAGAATATGGTATTAGTTGATCCGTTTACAAAAAAACAAAAACAAAAATCAACAACTAATTTTCAAGAGCATACCAGTTATTTTTCAGAGTGTAGAGAAGATAACCTATAGGGTTTTGTTGTTGTCGTTGTTGTTGTTTTGCTGTTGTTTTACTGCTAATGAATAAGAATCCAGGTGAAGGAAATCCTTTATGAAAGTGACATTTTAAAAACTTATTTTAGATACTGCTATTATAGAAATTACTACTAAATGCTAGGCCTTTTCATTTATTTTATCTATTTAAAGCCAAAAGCCAGGACGTCTTAGCTATTTAAAATCCGCTACTGACAGCTGCCTTTGAACAGAGATGGAACAGACCTGCCATCCCTGCTGCCCTTTGCCTCTCACGATTACTGCACTCTTTCTCTCGGTGCCTGAACACGACCTCACAACACTCTCTCAGCAGGGCACACCTGGCAGCCACTGCCAATGGATAAGAGGTGACACTGAAGATAAAACCTACAAGCCATGCATACACACCTTAAAGGTCTGATATATTTGAATGCATTGACCTACACAAATACACACACACACACACACACGCACGCACACGCACACGCACGCACGCACATGCACATGCACACACACTAACACATGCATGCACACGTGCACACATGCATACACGCACATACACCTCACTGAAGTCCAGTCATCTCTAGAGATTAAGATAGAATGTATATACTATCATCTCTCTCAAGGGTTATTCTGGTACTTCCTAAATGGGCATCATGCTGCTGCTCTTGCTGCCATTAAGTCTGTCCCCAACTTTTAAAACCTAAGTTCTATCATGTCCTTCCTCTCCTCAAAACTCTCCAGAGATTCCCCTTTCTCTTCAAGTAGAAACCCAAGACCTTACGGTAGTCTTCAAAATCCTACATGATCTAGAACCCTGTCACGTCAGTCTTCATTTCCTTGTCCGCTCTCCCTTCTCCACCCTCCCGCAATCAGACCGGCCTCTGTGCTATTCCCAGAACAGGTCACACCAGAGGGCTCCTTGTGGCCTCTACATGACCTGTCCCCTCCCTGGATCACGCTTCCTCTCAATGTCCACGGGGCCTCCCATGGACTTCATCAAGCCCTTTCTCAGACTTCAGACTTCCCCTCTGGGTGTGCTCCACCCTGGCCACCTTTTTTCTTTCTTTTTTTTTTTTTTTGCGGTACCAGGGATTGAACACAGGGGCGTTCTACCTCCACGCTACGCCCCCGGCCCTATTTTTTTATACTTTATTTTGAAACCGCGTCTCATGAAGTTGCGGAGGGTCTCACTAAGTAGAGACAGGGAGAGAGAGAGAGAGAGAGAGAGAGAGCTGAGGCTGGCCGCGAACCCGGATCTTCTGGTCTCTGCCTCCCAAAGTACTGGGATTACAAGCGTGCGCCACCACGCCCGGCTCCACCTTTTTTCTAATTGCATCCAACCCTTCACTTCCAATTTCCCTCCCTTAATTCATTTCTTTATCTCACACAAAATATATTTTGTATTTTTTATCATCCTTTTCCTCCTCAACCAGAATGTAAATTTCATCAGGGTAATCCTTTATTCATGACTTTATCCCCAGCATCCTATTACAGAGGGGCATATAGTTAGCTGTCAATTATTTGTTAAACGATGTATACATTAATTAATAAGTTATTCCCACAAGAACTCAGGAAAGTACAGATGTGAAGCAAACATTAGGATAATCCTGATAAACATACTTCTGTTTGAAATGTCCAGTTTGGAGATTTTCTATTTCTGGCTTAAAAAATGATCGATCTGACATTTTTACTTCTTAATAAACAACCTCAAAATCCTCTAATGATACAGATTTATTTGAAAAATTAAAGAAATGACAATTAAAAATGGGAAGGCAGAACACAAAAAAAGTGTCTTAGTCATATCATTCAGTTCTGGGGTTTGTTTAAAAGAGTGATTCTTGACAAGAATATATGTAAGTATTTTTTTAATCAGGAAAGATTTTGTGAATTAGGTAAACATTTTTCCACTGTTTCTCATCATTTAACAGTTTTTTCTATTTTGTTTAGAAAGATGAGCTTTGGCAGGTGTTTTCTATTCCTCCTCTGTTTAAAAAAAAAAAAGTTCTATATATGCAAGATGTTTCTCAGTGACTAAGCCCAAAATACCCTTTTGTTACTGTTTCCAAAACTAGTTTTTTTTTAAATATTAATGTGGTTCTGCTTTGGCAACAACGAAGATTAACAGCTATTTGAGGTGTGGGTTTTATTTCTGTCTTTGGCTATTTAGTATACAGAGGCATCAGGATGAAGAGTTAACAGTGCTTTAAAAAATAAGCAGGAGTTTAATCTTCATTGCTCTTGGTTCGGTGTTTCATCTGCATCAAAAGACCTAGTGCTGAAAATGAGATGGTACATTAGTCCTGAAGCTCGACGGTTTATGATTCGTTCGAGGACGTAGGCTTCTGGTCTTCAGGATTAGGCTACTGTCCAAATACTAAAATTACAGAGACAGAGAAAAACAAAGCTCAGAGAACAGAAAGGAGAGGAGAAAAAGGGAAATTAATAAATTTTAAACCAAAGGCATGAAATACAGCTTTTATCTACAGTGACTAAAAAGCACATCTTTACCAGTCAAACCATAGAAATAAAGGAGTAAATAATAAAAATGAAAGTTCATACTTTCAGGGACAACCTCTCAAATAAATGTTTTAAAGAAAAAAAATTTCAGGGGGGAAGGGAAGGAAGAAAATCAGTGCTTAATATTCTATATTATGTGCTACTTAAAAAATTCACCAAGTGTTTTGTTTGTTTGTTTGTTTGTTTGTTTGTTTGTTTTGTGGTACTGGGGATTGAACCCAGGGGCACTCTGCCACTGAGCTGTACCCCGAGACCTGTTTTATTTTTTATTTTGAAAAAGGATCTTGCTAAGTTGCTGAGGGCCTCTCTAAGATGTCAAGGCTCACTGCAAACCTGCAATCCTCCTGCCTCAGCCTCCCAAGTACTAGGATTACAGGCGTATGCCACCATACCAAGCTACAAAGTGGTTTTATTTTGAAAGAGCATACAGTGAATATTAAAATACTTGTTGAGGCCAGGTGCAGTGGTGCACACCTATAATCCCAGTACTTGGGAGGCCAGCACAAGGTAATTTAGAGACACCCTGTTTCAAAATAATAATGATGGCAATACAAAGATCTGGGGGTATAGCTCAGTGGTAGAACACCCCTGGGTTCAACCCCCAGTGCCAACAAACAAACAAATAAATAAAATACTTGTTGAGCTGGGCATGATGGTACACACCCTTAATCCCAGTACTTGGGAGGCTGAGACAGGAGGATCACAATTTCAAGGCCAACCTCGGCAACGAAGTGAGTCACTGTTTCAAAATAAAAAATAATGAAAAGGGTTGGGGTTATAGCTCAAGGTAGAGCACCCCTGGGTTCAATCTCCAGTACCTCCCTCCTTCAAAAAAATACATTTTGAAGTCTTCCTGGGTAGAAATATCTAGACCATTCATATAAAACATGCTCCAAGGAGCACCAAAAGTGCTCAAAAGTTTGCTGTGCTTTGTGCTTAGTAGGTTCATTCCATCATTACCATGGCTCCTGTGTAGGAAGGAAAACAGTAGGAAGCGAAGTAAGTCACCTCCATAAACACGGACAGGACAGCAGAGGGGCTGCAGTTATACAAAGGATTCAGATCCTGAAAACTCCTCCTGTGAAAAACAGTGGATACAACACAGAGAAAGAAATGCAGTTCTCAAAAGTCTGTCTCTAGCAGCTCAGTTGGTAGGAATTTGTTCAGTTCCTTCAAGCGTGTGAGCAGGGCTGCGGCACCACTGTGCCTGAATATGGCGGCTGCTAGAGGAGGAGGCATGGGGTAGCTCAGGGAGGACTCAGAAATTCTGAGGTCATGCTGACCGGCTTTGTCTCCTCCAGCAAAAGCTACAGCCATATTCCTTGCCCAATACAGGCTTAATCATAGTATCTACCTCACTGAGTTGTGAAATGGAATTTGTTACATGAAATAAGCATGCAAAACAGTTACAACGATGCCTATCTTTTAATAAGCATTAGCAATTTCTATTATATAAAATAAAGGAATTAGGTTTAATGGAAGGAGCCTGAGATTTGAATGTGAAAAGAGGAAATCAGATGCAATCTCCAATCTGTACTAGTATATGATTTTTAAGTAAGTTATTTGACCTCTTTGAGTCCCTGTTTTATTAATTCTAAACTAGGAATAAGTATTCCTACCTTTCTGAATTTTTTTTAGAGAAGCTCAGAGATTAGTATGTATGATGCAAAGAATAGTTCCTAGTGTGGCCAAGGTTCATAAGTTCTCATGTGAAATGTCTCTTCTTGTTTTTCGTTATGGCCTGGTTCCACTGGTCTGCCAGTGGGTTCTGAGACTGCGTTAGTGTGATGGATTGAAGTAAGGGCTCTGACACCACACACACTGTGTTTTTATACTGGGGCTACAACTTCATTCATTCATTCAGCAAAAAGACACTGCCTATCTATGCAGGGCCATCACCGTATAGGTTTGGGTTACAGCAATAAACATAGAGATGTAAGCCCTTCATGCCCTCATGGAGCTCCCCCTCTTGCGTCAGGGGACAACCTATAAACATAAATAAATAAGTTATACAGTATAGTAGATGCTGAATGCTTTCAAAGGGATACAGAGGGCTGGAGGAAGAGGAAGGGAGGAATATGGTGGAAAGAACAAAGTACAGGCATAGAGATTTGCAATTGTGCTTATTACTTGCTTATTATTCTAAAACCTTTAAGTTAGTTCACCTTTTGGCCCCAGATTATTCATAGGGGAAATGGGGGTAAATGAGGGACAGTAATGTTATTAAATTTGTGGGATTTCTTTGAAGCTTAAGTGAATTACTCCATGTAATGCAGCATTATTCATAATATCTGAGATATGAAATCTATGTGTTCATCAGTGGATGAATGGATAAAGAAAATGTAGTACATATATGGAGTGGGATATTATTCAGCCTTTAAAAAGCATGGAATCCTGTTATTTATAGCAACATGAATGTCAAGTGTCAAGTAAAATAAGCCAGGCACAGAAAGAGAAATAAGACATGACTTCATCCATATATGGAATCTAAAGAAGGTGATCTCTTTGAAATATAAAGGAGAGGAGGGGGTGGCAGGGGACGGGGAGGATGGGGATATTGGTGAATGGGTACTAAGTTATAGATAGGAGGAATAAATTATGGTGTTCCCTTGTACATAGAGAGAATATGTTAATGACATATTCAATGTCATCGAATGACATTTCAAAATACAATAGAGAATTTTTGAATGTTCTTACCATGAAGAAATGATAAAGTTATCAGGTAATAGGTATGCTAAATGCTCTGACTTGATTGTTACACAATGTATACATGTATCAAAACATCACACTGTATCCCATAAATACTATTATTATGTGTCAATTTAAAAGAGAGAGAACAGAGAACAACATCTGAGACATAGTAAATATTGAATAGGAACCAACTATTATCATTAGGCGCTAGAGAAATTTGGCCACTATAATTACAAGAGTTGACTGAATGTAGTCTATCAATTTCATTGTTTTCAAACCATTTTAATTATCCAGTTTCTACTATTTCAAAACCTGAAAATGTTTACACATGAGCCCTCCTGGAAAATTTCATAACCAAGTAAAATTTACATGAACAATGTGAAAGAAGTACATATATTCAAAATATACCTAACCATTGTTAGTAGTTGCAATTATGTACATACAATCAATCATGAATTTAAGAAATCAATGACAATATTAATTGCATATTGGCAGGAAAAAAGATTCTCTACCAACCAGAGTCTCTGATTTTTCTCATGAATGAGAGACTGCAAATAGTGTGAAGTATATTAAATACCTATCAATAAAGGTTTTGCACGAGAAATGATGAAGCCATAACTCAACTGGACCAGGATTGGTGTGAAAACACAGTTTCCCAGAAGCAAAATTTTCTCCCTTAAACATACATTTACCTTAATTGCCCATCACAATGCAGGACTGGATGTCAGAAGGACCTAATAAAAATGAATAAATAACACCTAGATTCCTATTAAATGTTTAGCCTGCCTGGAAGAGAAAACAAGCAAGTGAGACATTCTTTTATAATGACTTATTTCTACTGATTGATTCTATGGGGTAGCAAGTTTATCTGGATTACCTCCAACCAGCTAAAATGGGATGCTGGTTTTCTGATTGGTTTCTGCAAGCCCGTGTCAGGGTATTGCCACAGCACAGAAGTGAGGAGGAGAGATGCAGCAGGTGGAAAAAGGTGTGGGCAAGAATCAGCCAGTAGGAAACGAATCCAGGCCAACTACAGAAGCACAGTGAAAATCATTAGCACTGAATATACCGACCAGCACAGCTAATAAGCCCCTAGAAGAAGGAGGGTTCAGACTTGGAAATTCAGAAAGCCAGGTTGGGTTCTTTGATCTATGCTATTTTTATAGTAGTAAAGAAGAATGATTGTTTCTACCTAATTCCCACAGAAAAAAAATATTTTATTAATAAAGTAACTTTTACACGTCTGTCGCATATTTATATATTTTAAGCAGTAATTCGAAGGACTGCAGCGGCTCAGACAGAAACTTTAAATGTCTTAATAAAAGGAATATATTGGTTCGTGTAACTGAATGGATTAAAATTTTTGGCTTCAGGTGAGGTTTGATCTAGCTGCACAGAGAAGGCCGCTGAGACATTTTCCCCCTGTCTTTCGTGATATAAGTTTCAGCCTCAGGAACCACAGCCTGAACGTGGCAACCCTAATTCTCCTTCTGTCATAGCAAAGTGATACACTAGTTTCAGGCCTCCAATTCTCACACAGTACTACCAGGAGCAGGGAAGGAGGGGATGACTATTTCTGGTTTCTCTTACAGACATTCTGGGACTCACTGTCCCTCTATAGTCCAAATTAGTTTATTAAGTATTTACTATGTCCAGAGGAACAGGATATGTGTTTAAGTCAGGTGGAGGATCAATCCTATACAACCTAAGAGCAAAGGAAGAATGTAGTTTCTAAACAAGTATCAAGTTTCCATGGGCAAAGGAGAAACAGATACTGAGAAAGTAACAAGTGTTTTTTGTTTGTTTGTTTGTTTTTGTTTTGTGTTGTTTTGTTTTGCAAGGACTCAATGTATCAGTCTTTAAAAATATTGTTTTGTATGGTGGTGGAAAATGTCGATATAGTCTCTTAATAATTGTGAATTCTTTTTCATAAGGTTGGAAAAGGGGCTTCCTGGGCCAGATCATGAAATGCTTTAAATACCGTAACAAAGAATTTGCCCTTGCTAGGCAAACTGTAACAAGGTTCGCCCTTGCTATTGGGGATTTTGAACGATTTTAATCAGGGGGATAATATTAGACTTTATGTTTTTCAGAATGGTCATAGTATTTTTATACTGTACACAACTCTGTGCACACTGTGGCTGTGCCACCCTCATTGTGTCTTTTAATAGCAAAAGAAATCAAAAGTATGAATGAGTGTCAGTTCCTTGAGAACAAAGTAGAATGGGGCACAGGATAAAGGCACATGTTCATCTTGTGAAAACCATGAAAAAAAAATCCCAACTCAACAGAGACAATCTTGGGCTTATTTGAAGAGAAAGCACTAAAACAAAAAATTTAAAAAAATTGAACAAGAAAAATACAAGATCATTGCAATACTTTTTACTCCTCATGCCCTCAGGCTTCCAAAAGGTTTTGATGTTTAAGTTTGTGTATTAAAAAATAATAATTCCCAGAGTGAAATATCATTGTCTACTATTAAGATAACTCCTCAGTCTCTCTGTAAGACATCTGAGATCAAGTCCAAACATGTGACAGAAAACCAACATCACAAAGCTCCAAGAGTCTACTAAGGGAATAAATTACTAAGGGGACAAATGGCCCCGAACAGAAGAGCAGTGGCGTCTCACCAAGGCCTTCCCCTTCTACTAACCCTGCTTTTCCTTAAAAGCACCTCTCTGTCCACCTGGCATCGACTGCCACTAACTACACCAACATAACGAGACACTTGCTGTCATCGATTCAGTAGACTGGACTAAGTAAAGGGTGAAGAGAGGAATTCCCAGCAAAGCAGGGAGGTGGCAGCTGCCCGCTGCAGGCATAAACAGCAGGATCGGAGGCAGGAAGCATGGAGGCGAGGCGGGAGGAGGAGAGAGTCAGGAAATGCTAAGTTGCCTTCAGCGCTCTGGACATCTCATGGGAGACAATTAACACAATGTCACCAAAAGCAAACCTCAGCCTTTGACCAGTCCCTGTGAAAGGCGAAAAATAGCTTTTCATACACAGTTGTCAAGAAACCTGCTGAACAAAAGCATCTGCCAAATTTTCTGCCCTGAAGATGGATTTCCAGTGAATGTCAACAAAATTGACTGCTAAAACACATAGAGAAGCAGCCTTTGAATACCTGCCAGTCGCCTGCTATCATCAGTATTAAGCAAAGATGCCTGTTTTTATTTCTTAGCACTTTTAAACGGTGCAGGTTAAGCAAATTTTAAAAAATATGTGAAATGTTCTCCAAAAACCTTAGTGAGAATTAAAATTGATGAGGACAGTATTCTTTATTATGTTCATATCAACTTACTACTCAGCCATACTGGCCCTTTATTGACAAGCCGTGGTGAGGGAAATAAGCCTATAATGACATGCATGAGCTTGCATCTGTTGGTTTTGTTTTGTTTTGGCCTGATACAACTTTGGAGGGTCCCCCAAACCACCCTTGGTTTTGCAATTTGCTGGAAGAGCTCACAGAACTCACTGAAAGCTGTTGTACTCATAGGTACACGTTATTATAGCTAAAGGATGCACATTGAAATTAGCCAAGGGAAGCCGGGCGTGGTGGCGCACGCTTTTAATCCCAGTACTTTGGGAGGCGGAGACCGGAGGATCTGGGTTTATGGCCAGCCTCAACTCTCTCTGTCTGTCTCTCTCTCTCTCCCTGTCTCTCTGTCTCTCTCTCTCTACTTAGTGAGGCCCTCCGCAACTTCGTGAGACCTGGTTTCAAAATAAAGTATAAAAAATAGGGCCGGGGGTGTAGCCTGGAGGTAGAACGCCCCTGCGTTCAATCCCCGGTACCGCAAAAAAAAAAATAATAATAATAATAATAATAATTAGCCAAGGGAAGAAGAGCAGGAGGAAGGTCCAGGAAAGTTCCAACCCGGAGTTCCCATGGTTTCCTTCCCATGGAGTCATGGGCAGCATTACATCCCAGTACTTTGTGTGTGTATGTGTGTGTGTGTGTGTGTGTGTGTGTGTGTGTGTGTGTGTTTGTGGTACTGGGGATTGAACTCAGGGGCATTCTACCTCTGAGCTACACCTCCAGCCCTATTTTATTTTTTATTTTGAAACAGGCTTTCACTAAGTTTCGAAGGGCCTCACTAAATAACTGAGGCTGGTCTTGAAGCTGTGATCCTTCTGTCTCAGCCTCACAAGTACTGGGATTACAAGTGTGTGCCACCACACCTGGCTATGTCCCAGTATTAATATGCGACAACATGCAGGTAGTACTTCCAACTAGGAAGCTCACCTGAGCCTTTATTGAGGCTCCATCATGTAGACACAGTGGACTGTCCACAGGGCTGACCTGGGTTTCTAGCCATTCAGGGGATTAATCAGCAGGACATTCCAAGGACTAAGAGACTAATTCCTAGAAACCAAGGTCAAAAGCTACACCTCTCTTGGGGCAATGTTAAATTATTACACACCTGATAAAATATGAACAGCTGTATTTTATCTTAGAATTTTAATTTTTGTTGTCAAAAATGATAGGCAAAGGTAAAAAAAAGAAAAAGATGAGACTTAAAAATGAGTTCTACAACACAGGGCGTGGTGGTGCACACTTGTAATCCCAGTACTTGGGAGGCTGAGACCGGAGGATCCGGGTTTGCGGCCAGCCTCAGCTACTTAGTGAGGCCCTCCGCAACTTCGCGAGAACCGGTTTCAAAATAAAGGATAAAAAATAGGGCTGTGGGTGTAGCTCGGAGGTAGAACGCCCCTGGGTTCAATTCCCGGTACCGCAAAAAAAAAAAAAAATGAGTTCTACAAACTTTTAAAGCTTCAGCATGGTCTTCTCATATTTTTCTTTCCTGCCATTCAAATATAAAC
This sequence comes from Glis glis, assembly GCA_004027185.1. Lineage (NCBI taxonomy): Eukaryota > Metazoa > Chordata > Mammalia > Rodentia > Gliridae > Glis > Glis glis. The sequence goes on from PVJS01007041.1 coordinate 52,911, forward strand.
CAATCAAGTAACTATTCTTATTTTTCTAGACAGGCTGGGATGATATAAGGAACAATTCATAAGATATTAAAAACATAATGCATATCAAGGATATTTATTTATTTATTTATTTATTTATTTATTTATTGTGGTACCGGGGATTGAATGCAGGGGCGTTCTACCTCCGCACTACGCCCCCGGCCCTATATTTTATACTTTTATTTTGAAACCCGGTCTCACGAAGTTGCGGAGGGCCTCACTAAGGAGAGAGAGACAGAGAGAGAGAGAGAGAGAGAGAGAGAGAGAGAATCAAGGAGAGAGAGAGAGCGAGAGAGCTGAGGCTGGCCGCGAACCCAGATCCTCTGGTCCCCACCTCCCAAAGTACTGGGATTACAAGCGTGCACCACCATGCCCGGCTATATCAAGGATATTTAAATGTTCCTTACAAAAAAATATATTAAAGGCACTGAAAAAAAACACAAAACCATCTTATTACAATAGGAAAAACTCTCAAAATCTATTTATAAAAACAGGCTACTATGAGTCTAAAGTATAATCTTGGAAATTGAAGCCTAAATTCTTAACAAGTGAACATCAGTGAAATAAAGAATAATTGAAGATACCATAGTCTGTAGAAAAATGCTATGGAAATAAAATGTAGCACTAACTTTTTAGAATGAAGTTGAAGAAATTAGATGATATCAATTTTTTCAGAGAGAAAAAGAAATATAAGTAGTTAATTGGCCTGTTCTATAACACCTTGTATTTTAAATATTAAGCCAGCATTGGTTCCCTAACCCAATAAATAATTTTTAAGAGATGTTAAAAGTGTTTTATTCTTGATTAATCATGTATGTGCGATATCTGTTATGCAACTTCTAGATTTTTTAATGAACACTATTCTTAGACACTAAAGTTATGCTATAGCTTTTGTTATTACTATTGTTTTAAATTTCATTTTTTTTTTTTGGTACTGGGGATTGAACCCAGAGGCATTCTACCTCCAAGCTACACCCCCAGCCAGATTTTATTTCTTATTTGGAAACAGGGTCTCACTCGGTTGCTGAAAGCCTCGCTAAGTTGCCAAGGCTGGCTTTGAACCTGCAATCCTCCTGTCTCAGCCTCCCAAGTACTGGGATTACAAGCATGCACCACCACACCCAGCTAGCTTCCATAATTTTGAGCAATAATTTACATTGTAAAAAACAATTAAAAATATTTATTACATACCCAAGAAAAAATATTTAAAGTTATACATTGGTAGCATGCAAATATACAAAATACATCTATTTTTTCACAAAAATCCCTGATAATGGAGCCAATTCTTTATATTTCCTTTTAATTTGAAGGAGACTTACTTAATGACTTGAATACTTTTCAAACACCTTTCTAACTTGTTTCAGAGCCTATCACCTACTGTGCTTCAAATCACATTTTAAAAAATACTTAACAGCCATCTATAGAAATTAATAGACTTTCATTTTTAAATCATAAGTTGTTCAATTATTCATAAAAGTAAAAAGTAGAACATTAAAATCCATGTATGCACCAATCACACTTCTCATATGTTCATGTTTACTGACTGTTATTTGCTTCTATTTCTTTTTGCGGTGAAATTGAAGTTCCCTTTGTCCTGTTGACCTGCACTACCTGCATCCTGAACTTAGGATGGATTTTTCACAATGATATCTATATGTACCCTAAAGAATATATATTTTTTAAGTTTTTATACATTTTTCTCCTTACCTGACTTCTGTTGAATTTCTAATGCTTTAAATTTTTTCTCTGTTGATTTGAAAGCTATATATTTCATATTTTTATTCTCTTAGTGGTTTCTCTTACACTTTAGTATGCAGAGTTAACTACATTTTCTTGGAGAAGGTTTAAATGTATTCAGCAACCTCTTCTCAAAGAAGAGAAGAAACAATATTATTTACTTGTTCACTGAGCAACTTCTCTCTCATTGTCACATACTCATGCAGTCTTCCTGTACTGTTTTGAGTACTGTTAATCACACATACATATACATACAGGTGCATCATAAACACACACACACACACACACACACACACACACACACACACAGAGGTTTGCTACACTTTCTTTCTTTATTCCACAGTTCATTAACTTTACCAACATATAGCACTTTCTGTTTTTACCATTTTTTTCCACATCATCATCTTTCCCACTAGATTAACTTTTGTTAAAAGACAGTTTTTAGTTCTTCCAGTGCTAGACTGTGGGTGGTGAACTTTCTTACCCTAGGTGTGGGTAAAAATTTGTTCAAGATTTTTGAATGATTGTTGTGTTGCTCTGAAGGGTTGAACTGTCAAAGAATACTTCTGCACATTATAGATCCCACCCAGCACTAAACTTTATTAATGATTTAAAAGATACAGGTAAGCAGCAGGCTCAGGCAAGACATTCATTTCCTGCAGGGACTCAGGACTAAACGTAACTTCCAAAGTGGTTCTTTTCCCCACTTTGGACACATTGGATGTGTTGAAAACACTGGGTGTGTTTTCATTCCAATGAACAAAACAGCATTGAATGATGTTTGCACATTGTTCACAAAGGAAACTATTAGGAATTTGGAGCTCTTTCTTTTTATTCTCTGAACATTACAGAGATAGGGCAATGTTTACATGACTACCAGTCCTCCTATCCATTATCCAGCAAGCCAGGTCCCATACATCAATAAGGTCCAAGTTCATTTACAATAAGCAATCTGGTTATAGTGAATCTATCCTATGAAAAATATTTTCTTTAGGAAGACTCTGTATCTGTAGTAAATATTATTTTTGTACTACAAAGAAGTATGCTCTGGTCATTGGCATGTTTGTCAGAAGTATGCAGAAGGTCATTCGTTCCCCCCTCCATGGCCCCACTAGAGACTGAGTTATAGATCTGTTGGTAGCCCTTTCCTCTAAATTGTTTTAAAGGAGTTAGAATTCTTGGTTGAAACATTTGTCTGTTTTTCCCTTAGCACTTTAAAACTCTGCTTTCATTGTCTCTTGGCATCTACTAGATGCTAATGAGAAATCTGCTGTTCACCTAATTGTGTTCCCTTGTAGGTAATCTCTCCTCTATTTCTATTAGTTTTAGGATAGTCTATTATTATTCTTTACAAGTTCCTTATAACGTTATAATACATCTGAGGATGCATTTCACTTATCTGACTGGTATTCATGCTCCACTTTCAATTCTAGTACTTATATGTTTAATTAATTTTTATCAAGTATTACTCCCCTATTATACCCCGTTTCCTTTCACTGAAATTTATTTCAGGCAATTGTTGGAGCCTTCCAATTCCCTTATATTTTCCCTAGCTGTGCATATATTCATATACATACTTTTTGAAAATTATCTGTCTCACTGTGAATTTCTCTGTGGTTCACTTTTTCTCTGTGCCATTGTCCCAGAGTAAATTTTACCTCATCTTAAGTCTTTTAATTCTTCGTATTTAGAACACCTACTATATTTTCCATATTTATATACTTTATTGAATTTATGCTTTGTGTTTTATAATTTTTATAATTTTGTGTTTTATAATTTTTGTGCTTGTGTTTTATAATTGTTTCTTATTTTGAATGGATGCTTAAGTCTGAATTCTCACTTAGGAAACATAAACATATTCTCTTTGCAAAAAACAAAAATAGCTTTTTCCCACCACTGCTTCAATGTTTTGGTTATTGTCATTGCTATAACTGAGTAACTGACAGTGAGTGGGAGGTTTATAAAGAATAGAGGTGTATGTTGGCTCATGGGTGTGGAGGCTGGGAGGTGCAAGAACATGGTGCTGGCATCTTCTCAGCTTCTGGTAAGAGTCTCGTGCTGCTTCAACTCATGGTAGACTGCTCAAAGGGCAAGAGGCATGTGAAGAAGAGAAAAAAAGAGGGGGACCAAACTCCTGAGATAGCTAAGCATTCTCTTAAGAAAGTCACTAATTCATTCCTGAGGTCTCTGCCCCCATGACCCAAACACTCCACAGGGGCCCCACCTCCCAACACTGCAGCATTGAGGAAGTAAGGTTCTCACACATGAACTTCTGAGAGATACGCTCAAACTACAACCACCACCATTGGCTGTACAGTCTAGGAAAGGTTTCCAATGCATCACCTGTTTAAAACAAATAGACAACAAGGGAACATCCGCCGATCAGTCAACTTGAGTCCCGTACCTGGAGAAATAATGGAACTGCAGATAAGTCAACTTGCTCCCATTCTCAAGTCCCCAAAAGGTCTTAGTGTACTAAGAAATAACCCATACATCTTTATGAAGCACACGTCCCACTAGGCCAATTGAATTTCATCCTTCACACCAGAATCATGATCCTGGAGAGTGAAAACCCAAAAGTTTATATATCAAGATTTCCGTAAGGCTCTGTTTAGGCAGATTTATCAAAAAACAGTGGGAGGAAAGAATAAGTGAAAGCTCAAGTTTTTTTTTTTTTTTTGCATGTGTATCTATGTTTATTTTTTTATTTTTTTTAACATTTTATGTTCATTTATTGGTGCATTGTAAATTATAATTATACATTTTGATATATGTCAGGGTATGAACATCATACATGCACACATTGCACATTTAGCCCTCCCTCCAATCCCACCCTATTCCCTCCCCCTTCCCTCCCTTTCAT
>PVJS01007042.1:0-12558 GCA_004027185.1 Glis glis
TTTTTGAAACCGGGGTCTCACGAAGTTGCGGAGGGCCTTACTAGGTAGAGAGAGAGAGACAGAGAGACAGAGAGAGAGGGAGAGAGAGAGATAGATCGATCGCGCGCATGCGCGCTGAGGCTGGCCACGAACCCGGATCCTCCGGTCTCCGCCTCCCAAAGTACTGGGATTACAAGCGTGCGCCACCACGCCCGGCTTGTACTACTACTAAATTACAGTTAAGACTCTTGAAATGAAACTTTATGAAGACCTTTTTTGCATTTTTAACAATGAGGTGATTCTTACCAGTAACTACATTTTTAAAAATCCTACCTGGCAACTGGTCTAAACCAAGTTTAAATGCCACTCCACATTAAATGAAGCCACACATAAATCTGAACACACAGCATTCAACTGATCAGAAAAAAAAAAAACATACCATATTTAGTAAAATTCCAGATTCTTGTGGTGGCTGTCTATAAAAGTGCTTTGCAGTATTGGAGATGTGGTTTGCAAAAGCAAGCAGATCCTCCACGGTTCCGTATCTGACTGATGACAGCCAGGGCCCCTCTTGGCCACTAAGCAGCAGAGACTCAGAGCGCTCCTCATTCTCATTGCTGCCTGGACACAGGGTCATTAGACTGGGCTCGTACACCGCTGGCTCTTGGCTTGCGTAAAGATTTTCCATGATGTCAATTACATCCGACACATTTAAATGTTTAATCAACAAATCAATTTCTTCTTTATTATCGCTTCCAGTGCTCATGTACTCCATTACTGTGGCGCCTTCTGGAGAGCCTGCAGAGGAAAACACAAACAGTTCACTTCCTATCTTGGTATTTGCATTTGAAACTGACTGACGTGAAGGGATTGGGAATTGGCTTCTCTCTGCCTTTGTTTATGAAATGAGGGTGCGCTGTCAAAGGCGTGTGTGGATTCAAGTGGACAGGCAGAGTCTTAGATAATCTTTCCCGAAGTTCCCTTTGCAGGGGGAAACCTGAGATCCAGAGAGCTTGCCTGTTACACACTGCAGCATCAGCGCCAGCTACAAACTTTCACTTAGCAGAAACAGGAATAAGAAGCAGCTCCGGAATCCTTGAAGACTGAGGCTCTGGTTTGCTCTTTCTTTTTTTCTTTTTTTTTTCTTGGTACTAGGAATTGAACCCAGGGGCATTCTACCTCTGAGCTACACCCCCAGCCCTATTTTATTTTTTATTTGGAAACAGGGTCTGGCTAAGGTGCTAAGGGTCTCGCTAATTAAGGCTGGCCAATTCCATCCTCCTATCTCAGCCTCCCAAGGACTGGAATTAGAGGCGTATGCTCAGCACAACTCCTGGCTCTTTATAGCTTCCAACCTTGCACAGCTCAGGTGTTTCCCAAAGTAGCACCCTCCTGCAAAACCCCCTACAGCTTTTAAGCCTACTTTAAAGAACTACTTGGCTGAGATCCCAAAGCATGTAAAACAGATTTTAATCTAGGCAAATGTAATGATGATAAGTCAAGTTTCAGGAATAATTCTTACAAAAACTAGTTAAACAGCTCATTGGAAGGGGGATGGGGGCGGGGGTCCTAGAATCCAAGTTCGGCCAGTGAGAGTATGGGAAAGGAGGCGATTCACCTATCCTGTGACTCAAATGTCCCCTCCTGAGTCCAGCATTCTTTAATAGTAGAAAGCAAACACCTTGAGAGTCCCAGAAGGTTAACTTAATATCTAGATCAACAACTCTTTAGAGAGATGCCGCCACAGGTGAGGAAGGCCGAGTCTGTCATAAGCAAGCCTTGGGTCAAGGCCAGCTGCCTCCAAAGGAGCCTTCCAGCTCTTTACACAAATCCCTGATGCCACTTGGGAGTTTCAGGTGAGAAAAAGAAGACAAAGCAAAGAAGCTGCTCTTCTGGATTTTAGAACAGCACAACTCCATTTCAAAAAAGACAAGACAGCCGGGTGTGGTGGTGCATGCCTGTAATCCCAGTACTCAGGAGGCTGAGACTGGAGGATCTGAGGTTTGAGGCCAACCTCAGCAACATAGCAAGTCTCGCAGCAACTTAGCAAGACCCTGTTTCCAAATAAAAAATAAAATAGGGCTGCAGATGTACCTCAAAGGTGGAATGTCCCTGGATTCAATCCCTAACACCACAAAAAGAAAAAGGAAAAAAAAAAGGACAGAGGATCAAAGGGATCTAAGAGAATTTTGAAGCATGCCTGACTACTTAAACCACCGAGCTCTTGAAAGTATAGCCTCTCTCTGAAAGATATTTCAGGTTCTTAAAAGCACCAGCCAGGCTGGGGGTGTATCTCAATGGTAGAGCGCTTGCCTAGCATTCATGAGGCCCAGGGTTCCATCCCCAGCACCCCACCAACAAAGAAAAAGAAAAAAAAGAAAGCACAAGAATTAACACCACAAGCTCTGCAGAAGCTTCAGGAAACACTCCCGGGGCCACTTGCACGCAGGGCCAGCCATCTGCTTCTGAGTGCATCTCATTTCACAAATAACCACAGGACTTAGCGTCATCACTAGCTTACCTGAGGGTCATTTTCTCAGTACAAACTGCGTCTGAGGAAAGCAGTCTAGCATCTGCCCTGCAGTCTAACACTCCTAGAGACTCAGACCACTTAGGGTCAAATCTCACCCGCCTCTTACCACCTGCATGCTGTTAGCGTGTCACTGACCATTCGCACTGCTCTGACCCCAGACACCTGATGGCCACAACTTATCTGCTCACAGTTCTGGAGGTTCCAGAGGTTTTGGTCCGAGTTAGACTGGGTCATGTCTGCTGAGCTCACAATGAGGCCATGGGAAGCAGAAAGACAGCAAGGGTAGGGGGTGAGGAACATATGTAATCCCCAAGGCCACACCCACAGCCATCTATCTCCTCCAGCCACACCCTACCTGCCTGCCTAACCACCCAATAAATCCATCAATGGATTTAGCCACTGATGAGATTAGAACCCCGTGATTCAATTGTTTCACCTGTGAACATTTTGCATTGCCAATATCTGAGCTCTTCAGGGGACATTCTATATCCAAACTATAGCATTAAGCAAGTAGCTCAATTTCCCCTTCTGTAAAACAGAGTGGTTGAGAAGATTAAATGAGTGCATGAGCACAAGGCACTCGGCCCGTAAACGTAACTGCTTCAAGTACACCAAAGACAGAAGGGCTGAGTCAGACCTGGCTTTGCAACTGTGCATCAGCCCCTTTCTTATTTTCAAATGGGATGTGGCTACCTGTTCCCCAGACTCCTTCACAGTAAACTATGAAAGATGCGTCCAAATTAAGAGACAAAGAAAGAAAATGCAGAAACTAAGAAATGCTTTGATGGCTGTTATCACACATTGAAATCTAGAGAATGAGATTGCTCTCTCTCACAGATCTTGTACCCCCCTCATCTCCAAGAGCTTGGTAATTAGTACACAGCCATCTCCAACAGCCAGATCTTGTACATTTTTGTGCAGTTATGAAGGGAACTTCTAAGGTTAATGGAAGGACATTTGACTTCGGTTTCAGGGAGCCATTTAGTTGCACTTTCTGTTTAGAGAATTTACTCAAATAACAGAAGTAAAAACAAACAAACAAAAACAGTCTAATTTATGGTCCCACTAGCTGCAATCAAAGGCTCCTAGATTGACTTATCAAATGGATGGCTTGGGAGAAAATAAAGTTTCCAGTGCTAACATGACTCAAAAAAGAGAAGGAAAAAAGCCCATACAGTTAAAATCTACTCAGTTGATCACAGAGAAAAGAAACACAGCCTTTGGGTTTTCAATCCTACAGAAAGTCTCAAGCATTTAGATGTAAAATCTAAGAGGTTACACACACACAATTGCAAGGTGAGCAGTGGGAAGGAGGAATGGGAGGAAAAGGCAGGAGGGTTGGAGGGGGGCTGGATGCTGAGACTTTCCTAGGGCTCAATTTATTCCTTAGCAACTGAGGGCTCCTGTCACACACATCTGTGCTCCCAGAAACCCTGAGACTGGTCAGCTGGCTCCTGCAAAGAGCCTCAGCACTTCCCCACTTTAATTAAGCAGACAGTATGCTAATGGTTTCTGAGTTATGCATGGTCAGTACCCACCTAAAAAAAAGTATGGATGGTGAAGGTATTCTAATGAAGACTTTGCTTTGAGTATAGGATGATTGCCCTTGACGGTTTACACACACACACACACACACACACACACACACACACACTCCTTATAAAACTTTAACTTAACAGAATAAAAAATGCCAATTTTAAAAATGGAAAGATGAGCAAATTCAGTCAAAACTATGTACTTGGAATTATTTTAGATAACAGCAGTAAAATCAAGAGGAAATACTATTCCTAAACACAAATGTAATACTCTTGGCTTCTGCAATCGACATAAACAAAACTGGAGCGTTTCCCAGCAAGTGTGAATGAGAATGGTCAAGATCAGAGGCCTGAGGTCTGCCTAACAAAAGATGACAACTTGAGTTACCTCTCATTTAAAAGAGTGTCGCTCCCAAAACAGTGCAGCGCCCAGCAACGGACATCTCTTACCTATATTTTTGTTTTCAAAAAGCCCCAGAACCATGCGTTGCAGACCTGTAGGATCAAAGCCACTCTGCTTCTAGATGCCTCCACCACCCTGTTTTCCTGAAGGGACAAACTGAGGGCCACCTGACAATGTACTGCGCACAAACCTCAAAGCAACAGAGTTGAGGGCTGAGCTGAAATGGATTACAGACCACTTAGCAAACAGTACTCTCGCCGCGGGGACGGTTAGGAAGTGCACGAGCATTCCTCTCCCCGCTTTTATCAAGAATAGCCTTGGATTCTGGCCCAAAATTTTATCTTTGGACCTCAGCCGGCTCCCCCAACTCACACCCCTCCCGTCGGGTCCTTAAACCAAGGGAGCCCTTTAAAGCACTTGTAAATTATAAACACGCCCATCCTTTGGGCAGGTGGCCCAAGGCTCGCCCAGTCCCCGAGGTGCACTCACCGGGTCTCCGCGGGGAGAACGTGCAGCCGCCCCGGCGGCGTCCCGGGCCGGAGGCGCGGTGACAGCGGGTCCCTACTTCCCCGCGCTCTGCTCAGACCAGCACTGCCCGGCCGCCGGGGATCCGGGAAGCAGAGGAAGGGGGAGGAGCCAGAGTCCACACCTCGTGAGACCCTTGCGCAAGGTGCTTTCCAGCTGTGCGACCCGCGCCAGGGCCGCTGCGGAGCTGCGCGGGCTGCTGGCACACCCCCTCCCCTCGCCCGGGGCTTCTCCCCTTGGGGGGGCACCCTCTATTTCGGAGTGGGAATCCCCGGGAAACCCAAGAGGGGCGGGACCCGAAAGCCACCTCGAGTCCCCAAACTCGGGGTCACCTGAGGCCTCCGCGCGCCCCCGCGGGACCCCCGATGGCGGGGCGCGCGGCTGGTGGCGGGGCTGGGGGTCGAGGGCCGGCGGCTGGTGGCCGGGGCTGGGGTGCCGGGCGCGCGGCTGGTGGCGGGGCTGGGGTGCCCGGCGCGCGGCTGGTGGCGGGGCTGGGGTGCCGGGCGCGCGGCTGGTGGCGGGGCTGGGGTGCCGGGCGCGCGGCTGGTGGCGGGGCTGGGGGTCGAGGGCCGGCGGCTGGTGGCCGGGCTGGGGTGCCGGGCGCGCGGCTGGTGGCGGGGCTGGGGTGCCCGGCGCGCGGCTGGTGGCGGGGCTGGGGGTCGAGGGCCGGCGGCTGGTGGCCGGGCTGGGGGTCGAGGGCCGGCGGCTGGTGGCCGGGCTGGGGTGCCCGGCGCGCGGCTGGTGGCGGGGCTGGGGGGCCGCGGTCCCGAGCGGATCCGGCGAGTGCGCCGCGGGCAGCCGGTGCTCCCCGGCCGTGCTCCCGCGTCCCTGACTCACGGCGTCTGAGCCGGCCCAGGGGCGGCGCAGCGGACGCCAGCCGCCGCCTCCCCGTTTCCATTTCCCCTTTCTCTCGGTAAACAGAAAGAGACTCCCGCCGCAGGGGAAGCCGGAGCCGGGCGCTGGGAAATTCCGCGCTCACCCCCTGTGCCCGGGGCGCCGGGGCGGAGCCCAGGGCGGGCTCGGGAGGCGCTGGGGCCGGGGCGCCCCTGGCCCGGGACGTGGGGGCCTGCGGGAGAGGACGCGCGGGGACCCGGGGCGGGGCACTGCGAGGAGTTTTCTCCAGGACCTGCTAGCAGAGGGCGTCCTAATGGCGGCGCGGTCGCCCTTGCCCTGTCCCAAAGGAAGATCGCGTATCTGAGCGTGCTGGCGCGCTCCGGCCTGCCGGGGCCCGGGGACAGGCTCCTGTACGTCCCACGCTCCCGGGATGGGGCTCGGGGGGCCAAGGTGCCGCCTGCTCTCCCAGCGGAGGCACCGGGAGCTGTGGGATTTCTCCGAACCTAGTCTGATTGCGGGTATCGCGGCTGGCTCCGCCCAGGTTTCGATTCTAGTCCACGCGCCGGTAATCAGTCCTCGGCTCGTACCGACTCTGCTTTAAAGATTTGGGAGCGAGTCGGGGTGATGGCGAGCACCTGTATTCCCAGTATTTGGGAGGCTGAGACAGGAGATCGCAGGTTCGAGGAGAGCCTCAGCAATTTAGCGAGACTGTTTCAAAATAAAAAGGGCTGAGGATGTAACTCAGAGGTACAATGCCGCTGGGATTAAAGGAAGATTTGAGAGGCTGGCGCACCGTGACCTGGGACCTGGGGGTCGAGCTTGGGAAGGGGGGTACTCCCCAGCAGAACCCGGTTTTGTCCTTTACGGTTTTGTTGGAGCTGGTGCTTCTGCGGCACCTCCTCCGCTACGAAGTGTACCTGTCCTGGTGTCCCCCTAACCTTCAGCCCCAGCTGATAATCTGGGGTTTTCCCTCTTGAGGGGAAAGCGTTTACTCCAGGTGAAGCCGGAAGAGAGTTCTAGGGGAAAGGCGCCTCAATCCACGAAGTCCACTCCCTGGGCATTCCCAGCCCCTTGCGGCTGCGACTCACTGTGCCTTCCCTCTCTCCAAACTTCCCAAGTCTCAAGTCCCATACTAGGAGCCAGGTATTTTGCAAAACAGCCCAAGAACCAGGGGTATGGTAAGAGAGGCATCCTCGTCCTACCTGCGGGAGCGCTGGGCGTCCCAGGCAGATCTAGATTAAAACATGCTAAAACTCGAGTCTCTTTCAAGATCCTTCCGATCCCCACGCTGGTTCTCCTCCGCAGTTTCAAAACTGCTTGGGACCCGCGCGCGAGAGCGCCGCTTGATTCTCTTGTGGGAAGTGAATTGCCTTTCCAACCCAAGGAAGTCCGCCAAGAATTGCTGGGGGACCCAGGCTGCCTGGGGTGAGCAAGGCCCTCGTTTTAGGACCTCAACGCGCAAGCCCCAACTATATAAAACGGAGAGGGCCGATTGATCCCCAATTATTTTAAATGCCAGCGCTAGTGAGTGCAGCGACAGGCGTGTCGCGGGACAATAACCATCCGCGCCACCTCTCCCCGGGAGAGTCGCACGCACCGGGAGAAGGACCCTTCTTGGGGGCGTGGCCTCTGGGTTTGGAGGGAGGACTGCAGCTTCGACCCACTCCTGCAGCGCTGGGCTCGCCGAAGCAGCCTGCAGCCAGGCTGGCGTGGAGAAGCCCCGCTGGGCTCCGTGGAATGCGGCTCCTCATCTCAGCTGAGATGGAAGCTGTCAGTATCCCTTTAGCTTCTTCTCTGGAAACCAGGTTAGCACAGGTTGTTACCGCTAATTGTAACTTGGGAGACGTCTCTCCCTCATCTGTCGTCTTTAGACAACAAAGGATGGCCTTTATAAGCCTTTTAAAAATAGAACCGTGAAACCACTCCCCCCCCCCGCGAATGAGCTCATTAAAACCACACCTCATCTGGGAACTAAGTATTAGCCTTACTTCCTACATAGAAGGCTCCTAAATATAGCTGCATTTGAAGGAGCTGGTATGATGGCTGGATGTCTCTGGCTGCTCCTGATTCATGTACTGGCACATTTCAGCTGTCGGGGTGAATTAGGAGGTTTTACTTTTAAACATTTTAAAAGTCTAAGAAAGACTGAATCTGGCCACCTTGAACAGACCAAAGGGAGAGAACAACCAAAAAGAAAGAAAAGTTTTTCAGCCTCATTACGTTTTTCTTGGTCAGGCCTTTTTAATGTGGGATTTCAAAAGCAACCCTGTCCTTTTAGGCCCATGCTACCAAAGTGAATTGTAAGTGCCCCAAGGAGACGCCACCTGGAGCAGACTGTGCACAATCACTGGAGGTTATTAGAGAAGTCATTTTAAATTACAGAACAGCTGTCTTGAAGCTGTTTGCAGCCAACAAAATGTGCTTGCAAATTGGGTTGCAGCCAGGTGTGGTGGTGCACATCTGTAATCCCAGGGCTTGAGAGGCTGAAACAGGAGGAGCTCAGGTTCGAGGCCAGCTTCAGCCACTTAGACCCTGTTTCAAAATTAAAAAATTTAAAAAAGGGATGGGAGTATACCTTGGAGGTAGAATGCTCCTGGGTTGAATCCCTAGAACCAAAAAAAAAAGGGGGGGTTGCAGTTTACCAAAAGAGGCTTTCCTCATTAGGGTTGGGACAATAATGGATTTGTAATCTATAGTTTGGAAATTGGGATTCATTTACCCATTTACTCATGCAAGAAACAAAATTATTAACAAAGGCAGGTTACTGGCCAGTACATTAACCTATGTATCACAAAATATATATATATAACAATAAAACACAAATTATTGAAGATAATTAAATATTGAATTTGAATTTGTATGTTTCTTATGCTAATGTGTGGGGATTTCAAATGTGATTGAACTTTTTCATATTAAGCATTTTGAAATGACAAAGCTTTTTTTTGTGTGTGGTACTGGGGATGGAACCCAGGGGCATTCTAACTCTGAGCTATATCCCCGGCCCTATTTTATTCTTATTTTGAAACACGGTCTCACTAAGTTGGGAAGGGCCTCACTAAGTTGCTGATGCTGGTCTTGTACCTGCAATCTTTCTGTCTCAATCTCACAAGGACTGGGATTACAAGTGTGGGCCACCATGCCTGGTTTATGACAAAACTTTAATATGCAGAACATGCATACTTTGATAGAGCAGCACTCTTTGCTACACTAAAAGGCACAGGGACCCCAAGGATGAAGTAACCTGTGGAGGTGGAGATTTGGGGTCACCTGCCCCATGTGGGAGCCAGCACTGCACCTCCTACCCCACCCTGCCCCTAACTGCTCCTCTGGTACTGTAACACAAGCTCCTTCAAGTAGCACACTAACTTGATCTCCTGAACATCACCAGTACTGAGCCAGTCGAGGACCCGGTGAAGAACAGGATCCCTTAGAATGAAGGTATACAAACCTCTCCAGGGAAATTAGACCACCAAGCCAGCTCTCACTCTTACAGAGTGAATTAACGGCCAGACATGGAAAGCAGGTGTTGAGAAGCGAGCCAGTCTTCAAGGCTGTGGGATTGAGAGAACAGCGCGGAAGATGGAAGCTGAGACGAGCTTGGATTTTGAGATTATGTAGTCAGCAGAAATGCCAAGAAGCTGGGGCCAGAGGACGCAGAGCCACTGAAAACAGCTGGCTGGAGCAGGAAATAGTTTTCCCTGTTCTGAAAATAATATCAGACTAGATGATAAGGGGCAAGTCCAGGTGGTGAGGGGCAAATGCATGCGCAGAACACTTAACTGAAGGTCAAGTTACCTTGACCTTGTGAGCACAGTACAATGCACCCCCTCCGCTGGAGGCTTAGGATGGTAGTGAGCCGGATGTGGAGGCACACGCGGGGGTGCACGCCTGTAATCCCAGTACTTGGGAGGCTGAGACAGGAGGGTCACAGGTCTGAGTAATTTAGCAAAACCAGCCTCCACAATTTAGGGAAACCCTCAATAACCTAGTGAGACCCTGTTTCAAAGTAAAAAATAAAAATGGCTGGGGTTGTAGCTCAGAGGTAGAATGTCCCTGGGTTCAATCCCCAACACCACAAAAAAAAAAAAAGGTAATGAGACTCAAACTCTCAACACAGCAAGACGCAAGCTGAAGAAGAGCGCAGGCGCAGCTAAAATCCCACCTCTACATGAGATGACATCGGAAGACAGTCCCTGTGGACCCCCGAGATGCCATAAAAGCTGTTCCCCTCTGTTGTTTGCTTGCGCCAGCCTGACACTGGCAGTCAGTGCTGTCCCCTTCTGCCTGGCCTGTGGTAAATTCCTTCTGAGTCTGGTTTTCATTTCTATGGACCCTGGCCCCAAGGGCCAGAGTGTGGGTTCTGCAGAGGCTGGTCGACGGAGGACCTGCTCAGCCTCACGCAGCGACTTGGGTGAATGAGAGATGTCCATCATGCCTCTGGGGACTGCAGGATACAGCTTTAGATGCCGCTCTGCTCCAGCAGCCCCTAAGACGTCCCAGCCTTGGAGCCTCAGGCCCTGCCCGCCTGCATCTGAGGGCAGAGGGGTAGGACCTCTAATGCACTCCTGGCCCCTTGGCTGCAAGGCCGTGCCCTCAGCTCCCAGGACCCTCGGAGCTTCTGCTCCTCCCTGGAACTACAGGGGATTAATGCAGGGATGCAGGAAAGGGACAGCCCTCTCTGTCCTCCTCCTTCCTCTGGCCTTCTCCTGCCCTTTGGGACCCATACTGTACTCACCAACTCACCAATGCTTCCCATCACCATGGGAACAGCGACTGAAGGAGGGAAATGTGGCCCCAGGCAGAGATGGAATGTCTCCCCCCCCCCCCGTGGGGGAAGGGAGAGGCCCTGGAGCCTTGGGAAGGGAAGGGGAGTTCCTATCACACACCACGATGGCTCTTGTTTACACACGGGCTGTGCACACACCAGGCCGAGTGTGAATCCAGACCATCTGTTTTCATGCGCAGAAAAGCTGAAACACAGGCCTCTCAACTGCGCTATTTTGTGTGTGCAGTTTTACTTGCTTAGTGCTGTGACTTCCCCAAATGTGAGCCCCTCGAACCACACTGTGAAAACAGAAACTACTGCTATGACCTTCTCTGTTCCACCCTCCGGTGGAAATTCCTCATGAAGCATTTCTTCATCGTGGCCTTCCAAAATGACTGCATAGCTTGGGTTGCTCCCAGGAACCAAGCAGGGCTCTGTGCTCCCGGGCCTGGGCAGCTGCTACTAACCATACAGTACTCTCAGTCCCCAAGACAAATGCAGCCTAGAAAACTCACTGCAAAGAAAGCATCACCGCCATGTGAAGGAACTGTTATCAACGCAGGCCTGTAACCCCAGTACTCAGGAGGCTGAGGCAAGAGGATCACAGATTCCAGGATAGTCCAGGAATATAGCAAGACTCTCAGCAATCCAGCCGGACCCTATTTCCAAACAAAAATAGAAAGGGCCAGGGGTATAGCTCAGAGGTAGAATGCCCCTGGGTTCAATCACCAGTACCAAAGGGGAAAAATGCATGTACAGTCTGATCCTCCCTCTGTACATGCAAGTGTAAAAACTTATTGGTAAACTGGGCGTGGTGGTTCACACCTATAGTCCCAGTACTTGGGAGGCTGAGATAGGAGGATCACAGGTTCAAGGCCAGCCTCAGCAATTTAACAAAACCCTATTTCAAAACAAAAAAATAAAAAGGTGTGGGGATATAGCTTGGAGGTAGAATGTCCCTGGGTTCGATCCCTAGTACCAAAAAAAAAAAAAGCCTCAGTAAAGAAAAAATAACTAAAGCATAAGACCCTTCAAAAACAACAATTTACTAAGCCTCTATCAAAATGATATTCTTCACATGTTCACATGCATTGAATGAAGAAGTCAATGAGATGATTTCTGCAGGCCCAAGCGGTGCAGCATGCTTATCTTTATATGATGCTTTGTTTTAAACCAAGCAAGTTAAAAAAATTGTTTTTGTTTTTCCCTTTCTTAGTCCATTTTGTGCTGCTAGACCAAAATACCTGAGACCGGGTAATTTATAAAGAACAGAAATTAGTTTTCCCACAGGTCCCGATGCTGAGAAGCCAAAGACCAAGGTGCCAGCAGGTGTAGTAGTCTGGTGAGGCCTGGTCTCTGCTTCCAAGGGGTCTTGTTACAGCATCCTCTGGAGCGGGGAGAGGGAGGGAACTGTCCTCACAGAGTGGAAAGAGGAAAGGCCAGCTAGCCAAGTGCTGCACAGATGTCCCTTTCATAAGGGCCTCGATCCCATTCAGGACAGGAGAGCCCTCATGGCCAGTCACTTCTTAAAGACCCCACTTCTAGCCAGGTGGGCGTGGTGGTGCACACCTGTAATCCCAGTACTTGGGAGGCTGAGACAGGAGGATCACAGGGTCAAGGCAAGCCTCAGAAACTTAACAAGACTTTGTTTAAAATAAAAATAAAATAGGGCTGGGCATTTTGCTTGGAGGTAGAATGTCCCTGAGTTCAATCCCCAGTACCAATAAATAATAATAAGTACAAATTTTTTTAAAAAGATCTCACTTCTTTTTGGCAGTACTGGAGACTAACCCCAGCCCTATTTTATTTTTTATTTTGAAACAGGGTCTCATTAAGTTGCTGAGGCTGTCCTCAAACCTGCAATCCTCCTGTTTCATCCTCCCAGGTACTGGGATTACAGATGTACGCCACTGTACCTGGCTAAAGAAGACCCCACTAAGCCGGGCGTGGTGGCACACGCTTGTAATCCCAGTACTTTGGGAGG